>JACXGK010002657.1:39840-52349 GCA_016801125.1 Novumbra hubbsi | reverse complement strand
TACCTGTCCAGATACAGTGGTCTGAATACCTGTCCAGATACAGTGGTCTGAATACCTGTCCAGATACTGTGGTCTGAATACCTGTCCAGATACAGTGGTCTGAATACCTGTCCAGATACAGTGGTCTGAATACCTGTACAGATACAGTGGTCTGAATACCTGTCCAGATACAGTGGTCTGAATACCTGTCCAGATACAGTGTTGTTAATACCTGTCCAGATACAGTGGTCTGAATACCTGTCCAGATACAGTGGTCTGAATACCTGTCCAGATACAGTGGTGTTAATACCTGTCCAGATACAGTGGTCTGAATACCTGTCCAGATACAGTGGTCTGAATAACTGTCCAGATACAGTGGTCTGAATACCTGTCCAGATACAGTGGTGTTAATACCTGTCCAGATACAGTGTTCTTAATACCTGTCCAGATACAGTGGTCTGAATACCTGTCCACTACCGTAGAAATAAGACGGGGGTTTTAGAGTTGACATCATAGAAGTTAAAATAGGAACCTGGAAGGACAGTCCATGGTCTTGCACCGGCGGTATCTGTCCTCTGGGCGGGTCTCTGGATCACATACAGACTCCTCCACCACACCCACTTCCAGCTCAACGCACCTGACCGGCTGCAGCTGGTTCCCTGAAGGTCACAGACACAGAAAACACAGACACAGAAAACACAGACACAGAAAACACAGACACAGAAAACACAGACACAGAATACACAGACACAGAAAACACAGACACAGACACAGAACACAAAACACAGACACAGAAAACACCGTCGCAGAAAACAAACACAGACAGAAAAAAACCAAACACAGAACACAAAACACAGACATGGACACAACGGTAAGTGTGACCATTAGGACAACGGTCTCACACGTTCCATCACGAAGATGAATAATCCCAGGGAAAAGGTGTCTTCCAAGACCTCACCTAGCCCACAGCTGGTGCTGCAATCTGTCCAGGCCCCATATTTCCACCTGTACTCCGACTCCAAGACCTCGTTTCCTGCCTTCTTCATGGTGTATTCATACTTTATCCCAGGGTTCTTCTCCTGGTACAGCAACTGGATGACGGTGGGGGGAATATCGTTATATACCGTTAGGACGTGTGTGATAGTTCCGTGTGCTGTGTGTTTAGTGTCGATGACAATGTACCTGGATCATGACTGGTTCTTGGGTGGGCCCAGGTGAGGTAAGGTTCTCCAGGTTCCCACTGCGTTCATAGTAAAAGATGGTACCAGCTGCCTTGTACTCCCCGTTCCACTGAATAATGTACTGGCCATTCAGGAAGTACTCCTCTGACCCCTGACCCCGCAGAGCCAGGAAGTTCTCCGCTTCTTCCATTTCCTGTACCACAATGTCACGGGCACCCTTTGGAATTACACCCACATCCACGTAGCCTGTGACGAAAGGAGATTGGGTTGGAACTAACAGCTTCGTTAGTGCAGGGTTGGAACAAAACCCTGAAAGCCATGGGTCCCTGAGAGTATATTCACAGCCCTAAAGGAATAATAGTCACCCTTTTACCTAAAAAGTTAAAAGCTAAAACAATAAATTTAATTGCAAGCAGAGGCACGATGAATACGTAGTTTATTTGTACCGTTGCTCATTGAATTTCTTAACATCTACTGGCTGGTGTCTGGAAGGGAATGGTGACCCACATACTGGTGACAGACGGCGAAGCTCACTGTCTTGTTGTCCTGCTGGGTGACGTGTCTTTGGTTAGGTAAAACATTCTGAGGCCTTATGATTCATGTCTGGCTGGACCGCACAAGTAGACAGCCCCGAAACCCTACTCCCTTACCCTTGAGGGACGCTTTACATCATCGCATCCTGTTTGCTGGTGCACGTCCCCAAGCAGGGGAGGGTGGTGATCGGAGTTGGCTAACTATCTACTGAAATCTCTAACTAGCACCGCAACTCACAACAAATCTGACCAATGGGGTTAGAGCTGACCTTGGCGTTACATACGTGAATACAATTTGCAATGATTTTGGATGATATCAAACCCGCAAAATGAGGAAAGTTGTTCCCTCATCCCCTCAAGCTAAATAAAGGGATGAGGGAGCAGCTTTTCTGAATCAGAAAGGCCCTTGAGATGGCAAACAAAACTGCATCTGGTTTTGTTGGGGATTTCCCAGAGGGAAAGTGTCTAGAGCAAGTGTCTATGGCAAGGGATTAGGATGTCAGATGTAATTGGAGTCCAGCCTCTGACTCTAAACATTAAGGAGAATTGAATCTATCTGGGAGTGTGGCCTAGCTTAGGTTTACGTACAGTCTTGCTTGGGTTCAGGTAGGTTCTGTGTGAGGTTTTGGTGGGGATTAGGTAGGTTTTAGATGGGGTTTAGATGGGGTTTAGGTGGGGATTAGGTGGGGTTTAGGTGGGTCTACGTGTCAATTGGGGATTGGGTCATCCAAAGTGCAGAGTGGATTTTTGCCATATTTTCAAGGATTGAATGCTACATCAGTGTGATATGTACGATATAGATTTATAGTAAGCTACAATGATTTCCTGTTCAGTAGAGAAAAGCCTCTCTCTATACTGTTGTACTTGAGTTAGATGTGAGTTGTCAGATGTGCCAAAGACAGATATCAAGAAAGACACACACACAAAACGGTTGACAAAGTAGTGGTATACACACACACACACACAAAACGGGTTGACAAAGTAGTTGTATACACACACACACACACAAATCGGTCGACAGCTGCCCAAGACAGCAGGACAAACAGCAGTACACTGCACAGAGATCTACCATGACAACCCCAATGCAACAACACGATGACATAATCCTGCAGCCAGCGGGTGTTGATACTGTGAGACATGTGCTGGGAGTACTGGCATTGTGCTGTTGCCGTGGGGTTGTCATGGTAGAGCTCTGTGCAGGGCTGTTGAGACATCAGCGAGATGTTCCGCCAGGAGACTCACCGAAGCCATCGCCACCATCGAAGGTCCTGTGGACCGTCTCACAGGAGGAGCCGTCGCCCAGACACACTCCACAGCGATCCTCCACCGCATTAGACTCTATACCATAATCACAGCCCACCTCCTACCAAACACACACACATGACCGTTAAGCATGCAAAACAAACTGCAGATAAAATAGGATCAGGCTAATATGGAAGATAATCAGATCCTTCTTTCTATGTTAGAGCTATCGATAACCGATGTACTATGCGCTATCAATGTACTAACCTATTCTAGCCCAATGTACTGACCTTTTCTAGCCCCATGTACTGACCTTTTCTAGCCCCATGTACTGACCTATTTTAGCCCCATGTACTGACCTATTCTAGCCCAATGTACTGACCTTTTCTAGCCCCATGTACTGACCTATTCTAGCCCCATGTACTGACCTATTCTAGCCCCATGTACTGACCTATTCTAGCCTCATGTACTGACCTTTTCTAGCCTCATGTACCCGACCTATTTTAACCCCATATACTGACCTATCGCTAAGCCCATTTTCTGACCCGCCTCCCTCCCCTCTCTCTGTCTCTCTGACCCCGCCTCCCTCCCCTCCCACTGTCTCTCTGACCCCGCCTTCCTCCCTCTGTCTCTCTTACCCAGCCACACTACCTTGCACACTCCATTGACACAGATGCTCTTGGAGTTATTGTTCATGAAGCATGGAGTTCCATCCGTCACAGCATCCAGCATCTTCTCAGAGAAATGCTCATTCACAGGACGACAGTGAAGCTCACACGGACTGGCTGAGAACACAGAGATGGAACCAGAAACACACACATCACACACACGTTAAAGTACTGAATATTAGAATGTCTTATCAAAAAGGAAAATGTATGTGCTGCCCCCTGCTGCTTGACAAGTATAACTGCAACTCATTAAATAAGGCGGGTTTACTATACGTACTGTACGTGGGTATGAGTGCCTATTTGTGTTTAATTCAGTGTGTGCATGCAGGCGTCTGTGTGTGTGTGATGATATTAACTCTTACATGCGGTGGCCACAGGAACCCACTGGTAGAGTTCGTTCTGGTAAGGCACTGTGTCAAACTCACTACACAGCATCTCTCTGAAGGTAGGCTTGGCCTTCTGGCACGGGGAGATGTTGCAGATACGGTAACGCCTTCTCTCACCCGTACAGTACTTCCCACCAAACTCTGGTCTGAGGGGAAAGCAGAACGCAAATATCAGAATCCAGGAAACGGAGAGACGGACAGCTGAAGATACGAGACCCTTCAGTTCTTACCTGGGATGGTTACACTCCCTGTCTGCCGACTGTATCCCCGCTCCACAGGTCCTGGAACAGTGAGACCAGCTGCTCCACTGTCCCCAGTTCCCATTCACTGTCTCTGGTAGCTTTCCTACAATGACACACTCTCCCGAGATACACCACTGACAGAGAAAACACGCCCACACGTATGACACGCGGAAGCACCGTCACAAACTTGCCAATGAAAACCCCAGAACACACCCACCCGCCCGGAGGTCCCGCCTTGAACCCACCTTCTCGGGCCCGCAGCGGGTGCCATCTATGGGCGAGTCCAGTTTAGAGCGACAGGATCCATTCACTGAACACCAAAGGATCTGGCACATGTTCTAGAAGGGTGGCAGATTCCCGGCTAAGTCGTGGATTCAGATCTGTGTCTTAGATTGCGCGCGTGTTTGTGTTCCTCTCACGTCAATCTCGTGGCAGTAGGTGGCATTGGGACCGTACTGTAGCTGGCACTGGTGGTGAGCCGTGTAGCGGACGCCCAGCCGGGCCAGCGGGGTGGACATGTCCCTCTTGGAGGGACGGTCGTCCAGACAGAAACCCCAGCCACGACTAGGGGGGTTACAAATAATCCCCTCCCTTTAGTTAGTAGCAACAAAACCGGAGAGAAAAACCGAGAAAGAGAGAGAGACAGGGAGAGAGGAAGGATGGGAGATGTAGAGGGACAGAGGATAATGATGAAGACGAGAGAGGCCGAGAGGAAGACTCACTCTAGGAAGCGTGTGATGTAGTCTTTGGAGCAGGACGACCAGGTGAGTGGGGAGGTGTCGTACGTCAGCTGCCTGGACATGATGAAGGGATGCCTGCCCACCAGCTCACAGTCGTTCCCCTGGCCATCATGGTGGATCCCAAAGCTGGGAAAACAAACACACGCTCCTTTTGGATTTCATCTATCAAAGCACTAGGCTTAGGTGAAATTACAACCTAGTCCTAGGTACAGATAGATGCTGGCCACACACACACACCTGTGTCCCAGCTCGTGTGCGATGGTGAAAGCCACGGGAAGTCCTGAATCTTCGTTGATGTTGCAGCTGCGGTGAGGCTGGCACATCCCAGACAGGTGGGACAGACCCAGGGTCTCACACGGCTGGTTCCGTCCTGCACAGATGTCCTTCCTGGTGGTGGAGTACACACACACACACACACACGGAGCTCAGCTGTGCCACACATCCCAGGGACGCTGGGCACCGTGGCTGCTGAACTGTGTCGCGGTCTTGCCTGGTGACCAGCACAGCCACGTCATGGTGAGCAGGATGGGTGTCGCTCTGCGGGTTGAGGTTCTTCTGCCAGGCACAGAAACTGGTCAGAGAGCTGTCGGCGTGGTGGACGATCTTCAGGCCGTTCTGCAGCAGACAACATCACAAGGGCACATGTGATGGTAACACGGCTCTTGATCAACATAACGTGTCAGCTGGAGGCGTGACTGTTTTAATGCTGGAATGATGTCAGTCCTAGACGTCTCTTTATCAACATAACGTGTCAGCTGGAGACATGGCTGTTTTAATGCAGGAATGATGTCAGTCCTAGATGTCTCTTTATCAACATAACGTGTCAGCTGGAGACATGGCTGTTTTAATGCTGGAATGATGTCAGTTCTAGATGTCTCTTTGTCTGAACAGACAACATATGCAGGGTTAAGGCTAACGCCATTTTGAAACACAACCTGGAAGACAGAGCAGGTGCTAGATATTTATTTTTTTGGTCTTCCACGGGCTGCTGTGGAGGAGCCTAACATGTGCAAAAAACACTAATGATCCCACTGGTTTCCTAGGAGACATGTGTTGACGTGTAGTGTTGTATACCTCCTCTCCTTGTAGCAGTATCAGGCGTACTAACACCAAGTGGATGGCATTCCCTATACTGGCATCATGGAATATTCCTGCCACCTAGGAGGGTCACACACACACAGACAAACACTTCACTGTAATGACACGATTACTGTGTGTGTCTTGAGTGAATGGAAGACTCAGGGTGAAAGTTGATCATCACAACTTACCATGTTCATAATGGTGAAGATGTAAGCCTCAACGTTGTCACTTCCGTGATACTCCAACAGTTTGGAATCAGCCACGACCATAGTCTCTACCCACCTTCACACAGGACAGACAAGTCATGAAGACAGAAACACTGTGGTCTCTACCCACCTTCACACAGGACAGACAAGTCATGAAGACAGAAACACTGTGGTCTCTACCCACCTTCACACAGGACAGACAAGTCATTAAGACAGAAACACTGTGGTCTCTACCCAACTTCACACAGGACAGACAAGTCATGAAGACTGATCAAAGTTCTGCAATGACTTCGGAACATCAGTATTTTCAAAGAGTACATTTTTACAACTCCAGGGTTGCTTAAAAAAACAAATGTGCACCTGACCTTTCTATAGACTGGTAGGGGAGACAGTGAGGCACCTGACCTGTCTATAGCCTGGTAGGGGAGACAGTGAGGCACCTGACCTGTCTATAGCCTGGTAGGGGAGACAGTGGGGCACCTGACCCGTCTATAGCCTGGTAAGGGAGACAGTGAGGCACCTGACCCGTCTATAGCCTGGTAAGAGAGACAGAAAGGCACCTGACCCGTCTATAGCCTGGTAGGGGAGACAGTGGGGCACCTGTCTCTGCTGATGGAGCGCTGTGAGCGATGTTGAACCGTCTCCTCCTTTCTCCCCCTCGCCTCCTCCTGTTCCCTCTGCCAGACCTCCCGCTCCCTCTCAACCACACGGGAGACACCCAGTGTGTCTGCAGACACAGAGATAGAGTACCATAGATATAAATATACAGTACCATAGATATAGAGATACGGTACTACAGACACAGAGATACAGTACTATAGATATAGACATACAGTACTATAGACACAGAGATACGATACTATAAACACAGAGATACAGTGCTATAGATATAGAGAGACACTACTGCATACTCAGATTGACACAGGCATAGATCTGTTCGACTCACCCTTGACACCACAAGGGTGCTGTGTGTCCCAGGCCTCAGCGCTTCGTCTGTGTCGTGGCAACGTTGGTGTTTCCGTGGCAACGCTGGGGTAGATAACATGGGGCTCTGGCCCTCCCCTCTCTGGGGAGCCATCAGTGGACCCCTGAACCGGCTCAATGAAGTGGGGTCCCTCCGGCAAGTTGAAGAGTCCTTTCTGTATGACATAGAGAACCAATTGGTCCGGCTATGAAAAAACATGAAACATATGGCAACTTGCAGCTGTGACCTAAAGGGAAGACACACGGTATGTATTAATTCTGGTGTAATATGAAAGTGGGTAGAGAGGCTAGTGTTAGAACTGCAGTGTATTAGCTCCCTCATTACAGGTCTCCAGTTCATGGTAATTTCCATCACAAGCCCTGCAGCAAATTCTCTCGTTCAGTGGTTCAGTGATGGGACAGTGCTGGTCTCAGAGAAATGCCGGACATGTTTTTACCAGTGAGAACACATCCCTTCCCATTTAAACATGGAAAATGTATGTTCTGCCCCCTACTGTTGGACAAATATAACTACAAATACAGGCTTGTAGTCCCACACACACACAAACACACAGCCATACACACAAAGTAAACTACCACACACAAAACAGGCTTGAAGTGCCATACAGACACACACACATGACCTGTCACTCTCTATGTAGGTGCTTTTAATCAGGTGATTGTCGTCTGCAAAGCGTTGAACACCCCCTGTGTCCCGAGTCAACAACCCCTAACTGCATGGGCCCTTCTGCATCCCAACGCACTCAGACGAGCAGAGCGCTGGGAGTTGTGCCCAGTCACAAACAGGGTTCCAGCCCGGCCACCCTCATTCATTGTAGTTAGCATTGTGTTTTTCGGCACTAAGGCAGTGAAATGCATGTCTATATCTTCAAAATCTGTTCCTCCATCCGGCCAAGTTGATGTCTCAGGGGGCGAGGCGTTTCTAGTTGCGAGGCGCTGAGGGCTCATCGGGTACAGAGAACTGCCTCCGCATCGGAGCACCTGGCTCTTGCTATGGATCTCTCAGAAACTTTTTGCCTGGAACCAAAATGAACAAACCACAGATATGAGGTGATTTCCTTGGACCAATCTCCCTCTGAGCGTGTGGCCGGATCAGTGGCTAAATCCTGGCTAACGAGAAACATTCCCACAACGTTAGAGAATGTTAACCTTAGAGCAGAGGTCTCAAACCGGTTCCACCGAGTGTCTGCAGGTTTTAGTTTTTACCTGTAAATTGGTTCCAGGTTTAGACCTAAAAAAACAGATGAGGGTAGACCTAACCAATCAGTGACATAATTAATCAATCAAGTACAAGGTGAGAGTGAAAACCTGCAGACACTCTGCCCTCCGTGGAACCGGTTTGAGACCCCTGCCCTAGAGTATCATTAGGTCACTGACTAACGTTTTTATACGAATGTCCCTGTACAAGACATCCAACCTACAAACTGGAAATTCCCAAACCCTAGGAATACATACTAAGCTTGAAAAGTTTCTCCCACCATAGCACGGTTAGCTGGAATTGGAGTGATTCACATTTGCAGCACTAAGCCAAACACCGTGGAATCAGTCCAGAGCTCTGACAGCTCAGTGAACTCCTTGTGAACACATGCAGATATGGTTATATGGTTGGTTACACTGGCCAGATGATAGTTGGTGCTTTGATTCTTACTCTACCTTGTGGCTATTTTTATAGATGCCAAAATAAACACTGCACAGACTAAAACATACGTGTACCCACACAATGGCTGCTAATATGGCTGCTTCCTCACACACTTCTGTTTTCAGTCCCAAAAGACAAAACCAGATGTAAGGTTGCAGATTATCTAGTGAGGAATGCAGTGAGGCCCAGCCAAACACTCAGATGTGATGTTCATACAGAACCTATGTAGGGATTGCTGGAAGACACCACCAGTAATCCTTAAACTACCATCCACATGTTGTCAGGGTGTCAATTACTCCACCAGCTTCCAACAACACGGAACATTGAAAGGAGAAAACAAATGCTTGGTTCTTCATTCAAGTCTATATTTTTTAGGGAACCTCAGGAAACAAACCTGGAGATTGAGTTCCAACATAGAGCTCAACTCAAAATCACTCAAAGCAATTATAACATTTATATTGGACCTAAGTCCTTAATTGGGCAATTTAAATTGTAATTCCACCAAACCCTGACCCTGTCTGTATTCTCTGAACCGTGTCTTGTGTCCTCCCTGTCACCTGTCTGCGAGTAAGAGTGTGGGAGGGAACGTTGTGACAACAGATCTGTGTGAGCGTTAAATACAGGAGCCATGCGGAACTGCTTTTGCTGTTCATTGGAGAGCAAACCAAAAAGACCCGAGTACAGAAACAACATGCCTGAGGCAGTCTCATAAATAGGAAAATATTCTAAATGGTTTTGAGGATCGTAATTAATTATCATACTTCATAGGGGTTGAAACATTTGTGTGACATTTGACATTTTAAAGTGGAAGATATACATTGCTATCCTAGTCTGAAGTTCCTAGTATGCAGGAAAATTCCTGCAGCAACAGGATGATCGAATGACGATATGGCATCTGTAAGCTGCCTCCAGCCTGAGGCTTAGCTGCTGTAACCCTGATTATCTGGGGAAGGTTCACTCCTTACCGTGCCACGTAGTGACGGAGCTTTTCTTTCTGTCTCATAATAATAAGTTCAACCACTTTGGCATAACAAGTTTGTCTTTTTCATTAAGCAAATAACCGCTGCAATACATGCAGAATAGTTGTTGTTGTAAAATTGTGAACCGACGGATGAATACCCGGCTTCAGAAGCGTCATTATTTTCCATTACTTATAGTAGTAGCCCTGAACATGCAAATACTTGTTTTTGTAGTGCTGTTGGGTTAACCATTTTTTCCACTGAACAAGCATCATCTTTGTTTGGGTTACATGTATCGGGAAAGTTCAACAATATAAGCAGGGATTTACATGACTCATCCTGCTCTAGTGACTCTCTTAAGTGAGCCAGTTGCCTGTAAAGTTAACTAAGGCTGTCAGTAGACGAAGTGTGACCTTACATGTGCTGATATGGCGGACTTGATATGTTGAGCAGTGTCAAAGTAGGCATACTAATTTAGGGTGGATGCTCAGGAGGTCTACATCTACATCAACATCTACATCAACTTCTACATCTAAATCAACATCTACATAAACATCTAAACCAACATCTACCTCAACATCTACACCTACATCTAAATCTACATCAACTTCTACATCTACGTCAGCATCAACATCTACATCTAAATCAACATCTACATCTTCGTCAACATCTACAAAAACATCTGAGTATGAAGGCTGTTTATATTTTAATGGTTTCCAGGGTGTATCTTACTGCAATCCAGAGACATGCCCTGTTCGGTTGCCTGGCCTGTTACTAAATCCATGCCAACTTTCACTCATTTACTTTTGTTCACCAATCACAGCTAACTTTTGAAACCAGGACAACCAATGAGCAAAGAGTAAAAGCAGTAGGTCAAGTTCTGTAGCTGCTTTACAGTTATGTTAAGTAGACATTCTTTAGCATTATAAAAGGCCTCTCAAGGAGCCCAGTTTTACAAATGTATACTCTTAATATTTATAGGTCTCACACATAAACATTTTGTTGAGATTTAAAAATAAAATGGCAAATTGCACATCTGAGAAAACACTTAAATTAGCTCATCAATTCATGCTTGGAGAAGGGCCTCTAATGTTTGTGGGTCTGTGGAGTCAGTGACAAGCCCTCATGTGTATAAATCCATTATAAAGCACAAACATTGAATAATAGTTTTTTTCAACTGACAGGTGGCCAATAGATGTTGGTGCATCTGGAGGGTCTGGAGAAACATAAATTGAAGTCACAGAATGACTATCCATGCTGACACATTATAGTATAACCTTGCTTTGTGGCTATATAATGGTCGGTCATTTACATAATATTAAAAACATATAATTTAGATTGTGATGGGGTATGTCAGATCAAATATGTTCATTAGAAATGTGTAAGTAATATTCATTAATAATCATTGGTCTAAAATGTCCAAAGATGTATAAACGAAAAATCTCAGATAGGGATGTGACGGTATGTGTCAGTGCTAATCGGTACGGAAAAATCGCAAAATTGTGGAGAAATTCCATAATCGGGATAATCGCAAATCAGGGTAATCCTCACATGAGTGATTTGAAAAAACGTACTGACGTTTCCCTGACTACCTGTTTTATTTTACAAGCGGAGCTCGCATCTCATCTGACATTGCAATATTCCACAAAGTATCCTATGCAATCTGTTGTCATTGAAGCTGAATGGTTCTGCTAGCGGGCAACCACATATATTTATACATATATATTCTTGTATTAATGCAATAAAAAACACATGTGTTATGTTATTCTTAAGGCTTTTAAAATGCACAAGAACAAAAGTTATGTCATGGAGAATTGTTACTGGACTGACAGCCTCTGTGTCTCTCAGGAGCCTCCGGCTAAACTGCAATTTAATCGGGATAAAATGGAGAACAATTTAGACCAGGATATTCGTGGCATGAAATTCCCACATGGTCCACAACCCATAATCTCTGCCTTCATTTTTAACAGGTTTAGATGCATCTTGGTGCAGGGATTTGAAAGCACACTTAACTTTGAGATTGGTGGGTCAGCGGCCAACAAGACAGTGGTCTTCGAACAGCCCCGGTCTCTTTGTACAACCCAACGGCAGGGACTGTCGCAACAGCTGTATATCCTCAAGGAAGTCTATTTACAAGGTGGGGCACAGAGCAACTGCAAACCAACCGAGACTGACAGCAAGACAAGACCTTGCAAGAGTTTGCTGAGGCATTCCTGATGTAACGAGAGTAAACACTGAGAGACATCCATCACAGGCTACACTGACATCCCTGATCATTTAACGGGGGCCACTTCCTTCTCTTTAATATTATCTCCTGTACAGCAAGCCATCGGGGACAGTACCAGTGCTTCTCTCTCTCTCTGCGGCACAGCTGTTCTCTGGTCAGCAGCGGGGCAGAAAACGCGCAACTCTTGTTGTGACGAAAATCAAAGTCTTCCTTTGCTTTGTAGATGAAAGTTGGTTTCTTTAAGGAAACATACAAGCATTTCTAAAAATACAGCCGGCTCGTGCAAGTGTGTTTGTGTGGGTGGCTCAGATCCGAGTTTTACCTCAGTCTCCTATAAGAAGTAGCCACGGAAGCTTGTAACATTCTCAGACGTACTCTCTGTGGTCAAACAAGGAGAAATATAACACTGTACAAACAGACAGTGGGGGGGGGGGGGGGGGGGG
>JACXGK010002657.1:0-30704 GCA_016801125.1 Novumbra hubbsi | reverse complement strand
CCATACTGACTTCCCAGCTCGCTCATTTACAGTCTGCAGACTAGAACAACTGATGGGCTGGTGACTATACAAGAGGAAGGTACTGGGGTTAAATAAGGGCAATGGGACTGAGTAGGATGTGGCAGCTTTTGTTAAATCTCTTAAGCTCTGAATGTGGCATGTTGTTATTCAAAGGCTATCTGGTCATTTCATGAATGTTTACAGCTTTTCCTCATTTAATGCCAGTCGACCAATTGTGGCTCTGTTTGGAAATAAACGTTAACCAACAGCTGTCACCTTTTGTAGTGGTGTTTTCATTACCAAGCTACGCTTCCGAAACAAGTCAGGACAACACTCAGTTCATGCTTTCAAGTGCATCACTGTACTTTATTGGGACATCAGAGACACAGATCATGTATGTGAACAATACACTTCGATCACTTAACATGATTATCTGTAGGGCACCGGGCTGGGAGGCTTTGGACGGTCCAGAAAGAGCGAGTGTGATCGTAAGGCTCGACGTGATTCTACTGGATAACACCTCCGGTGATGCTGGAGGGTTTTGGTGTTCTGGTTCTAATGGTGCTCAGTCCTCAACGTCCAAAGTAGCTGTTGTGTTTCTAAAGGACAGTACATGTTTTCGATTTTTTTAAGCTCTTTTCATTGGTTTGTTTTCCTGATGCGTTGCCTTCGCTATTGCTGCTTCCGTTCCGCTGTCGTGTGTTAGGGTCCGTGGTCATACCTGGAACAGTCAAACCACATGTGTCTTAACTCTGGCAGATGAGGATGGACAAATATCCTGTCCCTTATGTTTGTACCTGGCGAGGAAGTGTCTGGGTTCTCTCCAGCTGGGCCAGCAACCTCTTGACTGCAGGCCTGTTATTCATTGAAGTCAAATTAATTTAACAGGGTTAAAATCCTGGACAAACCCAGGCGTGTTCATTCCTTATAGCAGTGAATCAGTGCGGTAACATTGTAACCTTGATGCCACTTACCCCCTTCACGCCATTGTGTTTATCCTTTCTTGCAAGGCTTTCCATGTACCTGTTATTAAAACATCACAGCTGACTCGCATCAAAGGTGCACAAACTGAAGAAAACATTCAATGTGCTCGTTACTTTTGAGAAACATCTATGACAAGAGACTATCTATTCTTGCATTGTCTGGGGAAACTTGATGACATGAGACTATTCTAACATTGCCTGAGGAAAAATGTAACTGAGCCAATGTTGTTACTGTCATTCCTGTGTTTTATTGGACAGTAATACAATGCATGAAATAAAAGCAGTGAAATTGTTCAACTTAAGATGCAGACATTAAACATACAATTGACATTCAAAAGATGTTGTGACCATAGAGAACATTGCTATCCAGAAAACTACACACGAATACCATAAACGTTTTTTAATGTCTCTACAACATAAATCAGTATGTCACTTTAATTAAACCCAGCCAGTGTTCTCGTCCATCCACCCACCTGCTGAGATAGGAATCGCAGTGGTTGACTGCTTTGGCCTCTTTCTTCATCCCATCTGGGGTCCATGCAATGGATGTATCTATTCCCACGTCAATTCTTCCTGCAGCTCCTGAAGATATCGGCATCTCTAATACGACAAACACATTTCACACCGCTAAGAAAAGCTTCCAAACAGCCAACTGAAGGGACGTTGGGAGGTGCATATATATACCCCACCTTTGCCTTCCAGCTCAAACAGTCTGACTGGGAACATGTGCTAGCAGTTGGGCTCTGGTGTTTTTTTCAAGAGGGTTTGTTATTGTATCCACGGCAACAGAGTCCATTATGACTGGAAAGACATCATCACCTCATTGCAGCTCATGAGCCACTATGTGGACCCTTATTTCTGCATGTGCCTTAACAAAGGACACATTAGGTATGGATCTGTGTCAACGTCGCAGCGTTTGATGAATGAGATGGATGTGGTTGTACAGTGTAGTTCTGGTCCCATACAGCTGTCAGAAACCAAGAGTTTTTACGTCGAGAAAGATAACGACACTTTTATTTCGCGCTGCGGTACAATACAAAAGGCAACTGTCCTGTATTTAAATGTCACCACATACACACACACACATGGGTAGATTTGTCTTTTCTTCTTTGACTGGTTGACACGGGCAATAGCCCAGCGCAGAGGAGGTTCCAGTTCTGTCCTGTCGGGGGTCAGGGGTCCTCATGACTCCTCCTTCTCATCTCCGTGTGTGATGATGTAACAGAGGGACTTGTAGTCTATGTTTCCTGCCACGTCAATTGGAGCCACAGAGAAGGCCTGGTCCACCTGAGATGGCCGGCAAAGACGCAGAGAGAGAAGGCGACACATGTTTAAGAACTTTCACCATGCTGTCCACGAAGCACTGCTGAGTTCACCATTCATTCCTCTCCCAGTATGGTCGTCAAGTGTGTTATTCATTTAGCCTCCTGAAGAAAACAGGTATGTGAAACATTACCAACCTCCTCTGCAGTGAATTTGTCCGCCTGGTTCATCAGTAGCCGTCTGAATCTAAGCGTGAATACAGAAGTAATTTGAGCATTATGTCCATGTTTTTCATTGCATATTCAAGCAATCTGACTGTTGTTTGGAATTATACTGACTCGTCCTTGTTGACAAATCCGGTGGCGTTTGGGTCAAAGAGCTTGAATGCAGCAAGGATGGTGTCCTCAGGGTCTGTGCCTGTAGGGGGAGGATTGTTTTATTATGTCTGACCAAGCCAACCAGGAAGCAGTATGAAGATGGGATCCCTCAGTCAAAACGGGGTTATAGGGATGCAGGGATCTATTGTCACTCCAGAGTCTATTGTCACTCCAGTCTATTGTCACCCTGCAGTCTATGTCACTCCACAGTCTATGTCAATCCACAGTATATTGTCACTCCACAGTCTATGTCATTTCACAGTTTATGTCACTCCACAGTCTAAGTCACTCCACAGTCTATGTCACTCCACAGTTCCTTGTCGGTCTGCCGACAGCTCTGCTTACCATTGAGTTTCTCTCCAAACAGACTGAGGAACACAGTGAAATTGATTGGACCCTTTCCTTCGTTCAGCATTTCATCCAGCTCCTCATCCTTAACGTTCAGCTTCCCTGGGACACAAACACACAACTTTACACACACAGAATATTACATGTTGTCTGGGAGGAACTTGCAAGTAAGACTGTTGCTGGGTTTCTTTTTGTATCTTGTACATCAGGCTAATAAGAAGTTGAAAGCACACATTTACATCAGAGACTGTCTACATACTTAGCTGACAGACTATCTACAGACCTAGCTGGGCATAGGTTTCCTTCAGGTCTTGTTTTTTGATAACACCATCTCTGTCTTGATCAATACAGCCGAATGCCTGGAGACACACACACACACACAACATTACCTTCATTAGAGAATAAATAGAAAACGGTTTCCCCCTGTGTCTGTGTGTATCTACCTCCTTAAATTCCTGGATCTGGGACTGCTCAAACATGGAGAAGACGTTGGAGCAGCTCTTCTGGGCACCTCTCTGTCGTCTGTTAGCTGCTTTCTTACTGGCCTAGGACACCGGGAGGAAACCAGTTTAAATGGGATCATGTCACCCAGGACACACAGACACAATGACATCAAAGGGTAACCCACAACTCTATTTTGTGAGATAATTAAAGTTCAATGTATGTCGCACATCATTTAACACTAGTCAGAGTCAAAGCTTTTTGATTTGTCAAGTGCACCAACTAACGTGTTATTCTGAACAATGACATTCTTGAAATCCTTTGGGTTCCCTATTGATCCTTTGGGTTCCCTATTGATCCTTTGGGTTCCCTATTGATCCTTTGGGTTCCCTATTGATCCTTTGTGACACTATCGGTCCTTTGTGACACTTGATTCTACAGTAAATAATCTAAGATAGTTAAAATGTACAAAATACTTTGTTGAAATTAGTGTTAGTAATTTGAAGCGTGGAACTGTAAAATGGTTACAGACTCTTTTAAAGGAGCACCCTTTAATGTTACAAATATTAGAAACCTAACACTAGGCTTACTCTCTGAGTAGTCAAAACACTCTGGTATTGTATTACAACAATGAACTAAATTCCAGGTGTACTTGACAGGTGGGATTCAATAGTGCCTAGTGTCAGATGATCGTGTTGGGTCTTTGATCCAGTACTCACCATGTCGCTACTTGGTATAGCAGCTCTGGGTGCCTGGGACCAGGTGTGGTGTCGGGTTGGGTTTATGTACGGCGCCCGCTGTCCTGCCGTCGGGTTGGGTTTATGTACGGCCCCTGCTATCTTCTGCTGTCCTATTATAAGGCTGTAGTGGATACCACAGGCCCTACATGGCTGTATTCACCCTCTCTCCACGGGGTACGTGATAAGAACCCAAGGGCCTGGATTCCACGGAGGTGGGAAGGGGAGATAGCGGGAGCAGGATGAGGGGGATGGGGGTGGGAGATGGGGGGGGGTGGATTTGGTGATAGAGGGGACGTTGGGGGCCTGGGAGGAAGTGGGGCACAGGGTATTGTGGGTATAATGTGATGTGATGTGAGCAGCCAATTGCAGACGTTCATGTTGGCTGTTTGCCCTAGGCAATGTGTGTTACTCACTTTACTCTTCCCCTAAACTTTGTAAAGTTTCTTATGATTCCAAGGGGTGAGGCCTATAGAGATTCACAGCAAAATATCAGCATGTTTATGTGTTGCAAAACAACTTCACAAACGATGACCCACATATTGAATTTTTGTTTAACTTTATTTACAACAATCATGTTCACATTATGAAGACATTCCCATTCTTGGATTCAGTATAATCGATAGGAATAGATATATTTTTATTGTGTATTTCCAACTTTCCAAATTTGTGTGATTTCATATTGTACCAACACAACCCTGCAAGTTGAAGATCGAGGCAAAAAGCAATTTCTCCACATCTTCTATGTGAAACCAGGAAGTCAGTCAGATGTGTGTGAGGATCTGTTTGTTCAGCTGATTACCAGTTAGCCTTTACAGGCCCATCTGTATTTCTACGAAGAGCTAAACCGCGATGAGAACAGGAAAGCCCACCCCGACAACAAAAGAAAGCTTCAGACCTGGAAAGTTCTCTAAGCTTATCACATTTACAACACCTATGTTTTATAAATATACAAATAATTCCTCCCAAAAATAGTAGCTAAAACATACATACACCTCAATGAATTCTAAACGGACAATCACATATTGTAGACACATTGTGGATTGTACGGACATTAGCAAAATAAATCATACATGTTAGATACTATAAATCAATGTCACTCCTTCCCAGATGAATATTATATTACTGTACCAGTCAGGCTTCAAACACCTGATTTTAGTGGAACCCGGAGAGCATCGAAGGGAACCAAACTTGATGGTATACGTCATCAATATGAATTCTGGGACTTTAGTGAATAGGCTTCATAGGCTTATCGGTTCAAAAACACATCCCTTTAATATAGTACACTGGGAAAGGTTCTGATTTATTCCTCCTTGGTTGTTTGTGCTGTGGTTCTGAGTTCTTCGCCATCGGAAAAGTGAGGCTTGACTCTGCGAGAGCTTTAGGCCGAGGTCAGAACTGAGCAACCCTGTTGGTTGAGTGTTTTACTGTGGCGTGTAAGAGCTCCACCTGGTTCTTTCAGGAGGAGGGCCGTTTGGGCCCTCTCACTGAGTCAGCATGCAGGCTGCCATCTTACAGGCTACCGCAGAGATAAGGGCCGCCCCTCGGCCACTTCCTTCCTCGGATTGGATGAAAGTGATGTCACAGTGGGGCGTGAGCTCCCGAACAGCTTTGTGGAACCTATGCTGGAAACTGTGGCAAGAGATAAAAGAAGAAAGGCATTTTCAGTAGATGCAACCGGCATAGTGGGGACCCTCCTCCCTCCCTGTGCCCTTACCAGGGGTGGAGTTTGTAGACGGAGCCGTCGACGCCCACGGTGATCTTCAGCGCCTCCTGGCTGCGGCGTTCTCTCATGCGGTTGATGACGCCGGCTAGCCCCGCCCCGCACATGTGGGCTGCCCGTGTGGACACGCCCTCGCACGCCAGGCGCACGATGTCACAGTCCAGCTCCGAGGGCAACACGCCCAGCGTAGACAAGATGTTGTAGATCTGCTTCCTGTCTCCGGAGTCACTGAGAGGAGAGTGGACACACGTGGAGTTACACACCAGAGCTTTCGGGGCGGCAGAGTAGCCAAGTTGTCAATGCGGGTTGTAATAGGCAGCTGACAAGGAGAACGTCCTGCTTTTTCTACCTCTGTGCCAAACAGTTACCCTCTACGCAAAACTAAGGGGAGAATCAATATAATAAGTCAGTTGTAATGTAATAGTGCCCCTTGGACAGATTTAATTGTGTGAGCCCTTACCTTTCTACCTGGGACACGTAGCATGTCTCAAAGCTACCGCGAGTCTTCAGCAGGTCTGAGGCCTCTCCTTTAAACAGCAGCTGTTCATTCACCAGCTTCACCAGCACCAGCCTCACCAGCTCGCCCATGTACTTCCCACTGATCAACTTCTCATAGCTACAGAGATGGAGGGGCAGTGAATGGAAGAGAGGGGAGAGGAAGAGGAGAGAGAGGGGGGGGAGGAGGAAGTGGAGAGAGAGAGAGAGGGGGACAAGACGAGTGTAGAGAGAACGCAGGGTAGAGCGAGAGGAAGACAGGAAGAACATCTGTGCGTCACACAACATGCGAACTGACACCCCTGTACTCATCCTTGGGAGTGAGGGAGGGGGGATGAGATGGAGGACAGTCTCTCTCTCTGTGTTTCCATCTCCCTTGGGGGGGAGTGAGTGTGGCTCGGCTAAGCGCTCGTCTGTGTGAAGGGGCTGTCAGAGCCGACGGTAAACAGCCATTAGCCTGGCTGACATTAGCTAGCGCCAGGCTAATCAATCTGACCCTGTCCGTATAGAGATTGGTGCCTCCTGTTGGGACATCAACAGAGTTACCTAGCGATCAGACACGGGCTTTGGGTTGGGGTCAGGCGAGTGTCACAGGGGGGTGAGGTGGAGATGGAAACATCTCTCTCAGAAACCCTTCAGGCTGGGATACTTTGAGCTTCTGAGAATGGGCACATTTAAGCATCTGGCAATACTAAGGAAGTAGGTACAACAAAGAGGTCCAGTGAGGACACCTGCTCTACATAAGAGGTCCCGGTGAGGACACCTGCTCTACATAAGAGGTCCCAGTGAGGACATTGGGCTTAAAGAGACAGGACTTACAGCTGTTGCCCCGGGTTAAGGGAAGTTTCATCCACCACCCTGTCGTACTCCAGTCGGAACTCCTCCAGCTCCCCGTTGGCTCCGAACGCCCCCCACTCCGTGTTCACACACATCCTCCCCTCCTCCCCCTCCACCAGCTCCACTGTTCGCATCTCCTCCATGTAGCAGGCATTGCACCCCGTACCTGGGGACGAGACAATGGGGGGTTTCCTTACAGATTGTTGGCTTTGAACAGATGTAGAGAGATGGTAAATACGTGTGTGTGCCAAGAATAAACATATTATAATCTGGTATTTTGCAGTTTTATTTAATCTTTCTTCAATCATTAATGTCTATATTTAAGTACTTTGAGTTAAAAAGGAGAAAGTATAATGCTAAGCATGCTAAAAAGATATCATCTAATAAAAAAAAGTATTTAATGGTCTGTGGTTAGACACATTAAGGCAGCTCAACCAGCTATGGGCTAGGTCATTCAAATCTGGACAGAAAGCTTTTGCCGTTCAACTGTATTAGAGCAAAATGTTCAATCAACCAATCACAATTTAGATTTGCTCTGAGTAGCACGGTTGAAATACTGTGATGTGCTGCTAGCACTAAATCAGTTTGATCCTAAAAAGCTTAACTGATTTCAAAAGCTTGTTATATCCAAACAATGTACTGGAATGCCTTTTTAATTTGCTGTTTATTTAGCCTGGAAAATCAATTTATTAAAATGTGTCCGGTTTTGGCCATGCAAACATAACTAAGACCAACCCCACTAGGCAAAAACACTCTGGACGGATGTAATAACAGCCTGCAAAACACTAAAGGCTGAGTAAATATTGTCTGTGACTGAACTCCCAGAAAAGTACACCTGAAGAAACCTCTCATGTTAATCACTACAGGTGAGTCTAAAGAACTGATAGAAGTAAATGAGAACTATCGGTGTATGGAGCCTAGCTGAAACAGGCTGGACAACACCCTGTCCTACATTACGCACTCTCTGCCCCAGCGACACTACACCTGCACAGGACCGACAGGGTAAGACCGCCTTCATTCATTTATGATCCTGTCGTCCTGCATCATGGTTTCTGGGATTTCTCTCTTGGGACGCCTTCCTCTAGTTAGGAAGCTTGGTTCCCCCCTCGTATAAAGCCTCCGTTCAAAAAGCTACGCTTCCCACCAGTTCGCTTACTCACCAACAATCATTCCAACTTCACAGCTGCGGTCCTCATAGTAGCAAGATATCATGGTGGCGACTGTATCATTCACCATGGCAACAACGTCCATCTCGAAATCCTGAAGAGCATAGAGACATGTGATTTCCGCTTGGTTTAAATTAAAATACCTTTTGTATGTTTGTGAGCCTTGGGGGGGGGGACCCTACCCCTCTCCTCTTGATGGCGTCTCTCAGCAACCCCACGACATTGTTTCCCTCTGCTCCAGACGCCTTGAACCCTTTCGTCCAGTTCAGTAGGATGCCCTGGAAGGAACACAGCGTTAGGATTGGGCAGCATTATCTCCACGAGCTCTCCGCATGGGTGCAACCCGTACTCGGACTCACCTTGTCTATGTCCTCGTGTCGAACCGGGAAAGAGAAGGTGAATCCCAGGGGGAGCTTCTTGTGTTTGATGTGCTGTATGTTCAGGAAGTCCGATATGCACTCGGCAATGTAATCAAAGAGCTGAGAAGAGAGGGGAAGGAGAGACCAGGAGAAAGAGGGGAGGAAGAGGGAGGAAGGGAGGTGAGACGTGATGATTCTTGGGAGGCTCTATTGAAACTGGTGAGGACCGTCCAGTCCTGGACACTTCTAAGGATCCGGGCCTCTCCTCACCATTTGGGCCGTGCCGGTCATGGCATCCTCGGGGATGGAGTACATTTGGTGTTTGGTCTCCACCTTCCACCCTCTCTCCTCATCTTCCCCCACCTTCACCAGCATCACACGGAAGTTAGTCCCACCTAGGTCCAGGGCCAGGAAGTCCCCCACTTCTGAGAGCACAAAACAGGGCACGGTCAAATAGAATTCCACACTGACACACCCATACACCAAAAAAGAAGTTCTGCCCAGTTTATTCAAGATGACATCAACTAAAAATAAAAGCAATGTCATGCAAATCAATTAAATCACGCCCACACATACAGTACCAGTCAAATGTGTGGACACACTAACCCATTCGGGTTTACTGGTAACTGTGTCCAAACCTTTGACTTGTACTGTATGTAAGTTACAAGCAAATAAGTTATTTTCCAATGCCAACATGTTATCAAAAATAATGAGGCATAAAAGGGCCATATGTAGTGTCCAAAGGTCCTTACAATTGTTTTATTTCAAATATAACACTCACTTATCTTACTCCATGATCATTTTTGCCTCATTCATTTGCGAGCAAACTAGGCAGTGCACTCACACACACACACACACTCACTCACACATACACACACATACATGCACGCAGCCGCAGAGAATCCAAAAGCGGCCCGGAAACATTCCGGAGGCCGCTGGAAGGGCCCCGCCCCACACCGTCCCACCAAGTGCCTTTGGTATGTGATGTTTTTAACGTTTCGCTTTTCAGTCGTCATATTAATAGAACGCCCTCGGGCCTTGCAGCCACTGCCTGCCTCTGTGTCTCTGTTCTGCCACAATGTAAGTACAGGCACTAGTCGCAACCCGTTTACATTGAGCCCCCAGAGGAAAGCACTGTATGAACGAGGTGAGTTCCTCTACCTGATCCCTCGGGGGTGGAGCACACGTAGGTGGGCAACATTTTGACGCTGGACTCCTGGTGCGTTTCTACACGCAGTCCCCGGTCCATCTCCCTCATCATCCTCTCCATCACCTCCTCCAGCTGCTCCTTCTTCAGCCTGAACTCCGACAGGATCTGCTCCACCTGGAGATACAAACGGACAGATTAGGCCACACACACATTCACATCAAGATTAAGTTTACGCCTTTGGAACCTAACACAGGCGAGTGTGTCCTCCAAAAGAGCTCTAGTTGTGGCATTGATCAGGCTCAATGACACTACAGATGTGCGTGACAGATTTCAAAGCCCATTTGCTAAAAAGAAACATTGGAAACATGTTTTCATAAATAAATGTGTGATGTAGTATGTTCTGTGTTATCTTCTGAAATGTCACCATCAAGATATACAGAATTTCTATTTTAAAAAAGCATAGTACTTCTAATAGAACAGGGAGCAGTCTGTGTGTTTATCCAGAGTAGATCAATCCAATAAACTCAACACAAAACAGTTATATTTTGAGTTTTAGCACCACAGGTAGCATACAGCATCTAACCAAAGGTTTGCCAGCTAAAACCTCTTTGAAGGTGAAAGAGCTAATGCTTTGTTATTGAGCAAGGTGTTTAACTGAAATGTCTCCCTTTGTTGGAAATAAGAATGTAGTCAACAAAACTGGTATAAAAGAATAAAAGAAAAAACTGAAAAGAAGAAGAGCAGACTCTTTAAAAGCACGCCTAACCATGATGGCTGTCTCTGGCCCAGGGCTAAAGCCACGAGACTTCTTCCTCTGGCCCATGTAGGAGCTGACACACGGCACTTACCATGATGGCTGTCTCTGGCCCAGGGCTAAAGCCACGAGACTTCTTCCTCTGGCCCATGTAAGAGCTGACACACTGCACTTACCATGATGGCTGTCCCCGGGCCAGGGCTAAAGCCACAAGACTTCTTCCTCTGGCCCATGTAGGAGCTGACACACTGCACTTACCATGATGGCTGTCTCTGGCCCAGGGCTAAAGCCACGAGACTTCTTCCTCTGGCCCATGTAGGAGCTGACACACTGCACTTACCATGATGGCTGTCTCTGGCCCAGGGCTAAAGCCACAAGACTTCTTCCTCTGGCCCATGTAGGAGCTGACACACGGCATTCTGTCTGTTCTAAATCACTGTCTGTTCTAATTCACCACTGGGTGGTAATTGTGTGTTTGAGGTGACTGAGTTGATGTATAAATGCAGAGCTGGTAGACTGTGAGCTGATGTTGAATGACCACCTCGTCCGTTTTTATGCTCTGGTAAAGTGTGCTGGCAGGAGTACATGGTGGCCTCTGTACTCAAACAAATGCCCACGCCCTAACCCCTCATTCCATTTGACCAAGGACATATGATGGGATGATTTAATCCAAAATGACCCGATTTCAGTAGTCAGTCAGTCGGCATTAGTTCCTACTCAGATCGACTTATAGTGGTAAATGTGTACATTTTAATCATTTTCGTTGGTGTCTTTCACAGGAGCCACTGAGTCAGTCAGTGCACCATATGTAATGTGAATTACAATCACAGGTCAGGGAGACCATGTTACACATGAAGTAGAAAAGCGGCGTGACCTGTGTCATTGGCTAGGGCGGTTGTTAAGACATTGCTATTGGATTATGTAATCATTGTTTGACAACATCAGAAATGCATCCAAATTTAGCACAAAGCAAAGTTGAATGAACCATAAAATCAATTCTGCAGTGCTCTGGGCTAAAGTCTCCCGCGCTTATCACCCAAAAGGTTTAATTTTAGAATGACTGTGCTCTGTCAGAAACACTACCGTAATAGAAATAGTGACCCATTGCTTACTTCCCTGACATCTTAATTTCAGTATACGCAACAGAAACCTTGACTTACTTGTCAGGAGAATAATTACCTGAACATTGTATTTTCTTTTTTCTCTAACGATACCCTGTGTTTTATTACGTTTTACTCTACAATTAAATGAAGCTAGCATGTCATTAAAACATTTCATTTGTGTGGAATACACATGTGTTTAAGTAACTACCCGAATGCATATCTGGAATAGCAACAAAAATCTAACAACAGTAGATCTGGAAGATGTCTAACCCCGCAATGTTAATTCAACAAAGACCAAAAACATTAACAGTTTTCTTTAAACAGACATTAAAAACTTCGACTTGACATATTATATACTGTGAAGAAAACTGTAAATGGATTCCCAGAGGGACTTATTTATCAAACGTACAAAATAGGAACCTTGTAGGGTCCACTCTTCCTGAATAATATCAATATGTATAAATGTTAAACTTAATGAAAAGGTGTGTGTATTCATTCTGTATATATAATAAAATATTAAACTGTATTGATAGAACGCACACATTTGTCATTGGTAGAGCAGCAGTCAATAGCTGCTCAACTCAATTTTGTTGTATTCTGTTCCCACTGTACCACAAACCCACACACCACCGTGGAGGAGGACGGCATATTGTCAAGGGTGGCTAAACACTTTTTTCCGAAATCTTATTAGGAATTGATTTCATTAATTACATGCAAATGACTTTCAAATGTGTTTATGTGAGAAATGTATTGAAAAAATGAAGAAGGGCCTTCTCAACTAAGGACCATTTCTTTTATTTGACATCCTTTCGAGGGAAGTGCCGTTGGCCATTCAGGCCTCATCGCGTTCTAGCACCTCCTTGTGGTTCCTGGGCGCCGGTGCCTTTAATCAAAGTAGAACGCCCAAGAGAGGGTTCCTTCCAGCACTTAAGCATTCATACATAAACTTCCTGGTTGAGCGAACAGGGTAATGACATCCAGAATTGGATCGCATATGCTTCGGAAGACATACATTTATCGGAACTGTAATCATGATATTTTAGTAGATTGTAGCAAGGGAGCTGGTGAAAACGAGAAAAACACTTCCATGCTGCTGTTCGATCCGTTGGATTTGTGTCAGCCTTTTAATAGGAGTGACGTCTTGATCCACCCGCCTCATCTCTCCGATAAGACTAAATCCCCCACTAACCCTTCATGACTGTCCACATTCAGCAATAAGTAATAACAGTCTTCTTCATGACAACACATAAAGTGAAATAAACATATTTATGATCGTTGATCTACATAATGGAGTTTTTAGAATAATCTGTAATTTAGGTCATTATCATATAGACCTTTTAAGACAACATGTTTCCTGCTTCTGTGGTCATGTATAACTATCCCGCAAAACAGATTGATAGACGAATGTGGTTTCATTTTGCCATCAGAGCAGATTATGGAGACTTTCCAAGTAGGGCATTTCCATTAAATGTATTCGATTTTGGCATTGACAATCATTCATTTGAAACAAATTAAATAACGTGTACTTTTTTGTTTACCTTCTCCATCGTATGAGGATCCATATCATACATGTCCTGTTGGTCATGGATGCTCTCTGCTGTGGGACAGTACAGGTGTTGTCCAGATGGGCTACAAGAGCTGGTTAAAACATAATGGTTCGTCCTAAAGGTGCTACATGAAAAACGCAGAGACCATGAAAGTTAATATTAAAAATAAATGAATGGTCTTCATAATAATGTAAGATATTAAGAAAAATAAAATGTTTATTAAGGCCCATCAAACGCAAGTAATTATTTCCACGTTCCTGCGTAGTCAACAATATTTCTGATCCTAGGTTAGTTTTTCTTAAACATAAATAGTATTTCAGATAAAGTGTAAAATCAAAAGTATTTCAATTAAAAATTGTAATTATAAAATGTGTTTTAAATTTGTACGCTATCGCAGTTCATGTCACATCCACTATCGCGATCAATATGTCCAATCAAAACTGGCACTGACTAGAAGCAAACTTCCGAACATCAGATAATATCATCTTCTTCTCACCATGGTCCTCAGATCCAACAATGTAGCAGTTACATTCAAATAATCTCTGTCCAAGTAACGTTAAAATGTATCCCCAAAGAATGTGTTTATTGATTTGTCATTTGAAGAAAAAAGTAACAGATGCATCTGCGAAGCTGTTCGTCTACATCTCATTGACTAGACTGCAATTTATTTCTATATCTATGGCAACCAAAACTCTCTTATTCAAGAGGGAAAAAACACCCCTCATTCTACCACAACCTTCCCGTCAGCAGATGCTCACAATAGCTCGTCTCCATGCCCAACATTTTCAATTTGTTGCTGTGGAAATCAATTTATCTGCACACTTCTGGTATGGAAAACACTTAGCACTGAGTTAAGTGTCCAGGAGGAAATTGTTAAATGGAGCAAAATTACTTAGGAAAACAACAAATGAGGGTGGTGAGTAATCTGAAGTGACTGTAGGTGTAGGTTAGCACTATATCCGGCCAATATACTCATGACCTGACCCATGTTGATATTGTACAGTAAAAAAAATCTAAATAAAAACTTGACAACATTAGGCATTGTTACTTACTCTATTTTAGTATTATTACCATCATTTTACCTTTATTTAAACAGGGAAATCATGCTCTCTTTTACAGTTAAAACCGGTATTACAGAAATACACGGAAAGGAGGCAGACATTATGAAAAGGAATCAGAGTTCACTGTAAAAAGGTCTTGTATCAGACATTTTAATTGCCTTATAGGCAACAATAGTTTTTTTATCTTAACTTGGTAACGCATTCCATAAACATGGGTCATGATTGCCAAAAGCAGTGTTACCAAACTCAATATGAGCTCTCTGAATCTGTAGTCCTAACACGTCCTCATTTTAGTTGTAAGACGTCTTTTTTAAGTTTCTGCAAGAAATATGCAATATATAAAAACAACAACCAGTGTCTGGCCCTTCTAGACGTCAGGGAATCCCAGCCAATCAAAGTGCATAAGAATCAATGATGTTTACAAAAGTTTGCACCAGCAGTAAACAGGTGCATTGCACAACTTCCTTTCTATGCTGGGATGAAACATTTTATTAGTTTTGAGATTTTTATGAGATTTGTTGGACATAGAAACGTGCAAGAGAAGGGGTTTCCTGTAGATAAGGATTAGGACAAGTTATTAAAGTAGAACCAGAAATCCTCCACTGAAGGCATAAGGGCCCACAACGCCAATCGTTCCTGACATTTCCTATTACTGTGGCACCAACTGAATTTTGCGCTGCCCAAACTGTCACTGATGTAACACCATATTTGCAATTTTAAAGTAAGCCTATGTTGTCATGAGTCTTCTTGAATATACGCTGGATCCCGTGTATCAGGAAACAAGCACGTACTTAATGTGACCACAATTTACACAAGGTGTAACAGCAACTGTATTATTATCATGCAGTTTAGTGCGTTTTTACTCGGCCACACCGATTTTGAGGGCTTATATGAAAGGTTCATTTGAGTACAAAAATGTTTTGTGTATAGATGTTTTATTTCATGTCACTGACCAGGGGAGCAGCAAATTACATGCTCTGTTTAAATTTTTGCTCCAGGTGTTTTTGAAATGATCGTCTGGCTGGGATAGCGAAAATGTATTAAATAGTATTAATCTCAATTGTGTCCAATATAATTATAATATTTTTAAAGGAAAGAGATGTACACGCTAAAGCACAAGTAAGAACTTTACACAGAATTTAGACAAAACGTTGCATTCCGGAAGAACTATCCGGCGGGACTTTACTTCCTCCCAGACGTCATCTGGTGACGTGTTTAGAAAGAAACCAACTAGCATTCGGACTGACAGATACTAGCTAGGTCTTCTTATCAATTAATTGAGTTGTAATTCTCAACAGTAATCAGAAAGTTTATTGAAGTCGCTTCTGGTAAGTAAGCACAATAAAATCATTTCCGCTGGCATTTTCGTTATTGTTATCCGATAGTGCATTCATCGCTAGCTATCTGGTACAGCTAACGCCGCTACCTAGCTATCTGCTAGAACAACAACAACTGTGCAAAAGTTACTTGGCCAATATCACTTGCTTTTATTGTCGTTTTGTATTTGAGCCACATTTTGGAAAGACCGGCCGATTTTCAACGTGTAGTTTCTATAAACGTAACATTGTGAATGTTTTTTTTAGAGTAGTGTTAAGTTACGTACATCTGGCTAGCTACTGCCTTAACTAGCTGCATTTATCTGTTGAGATATGTCAAGTTCCATCTCAACTTGCTTACAAACCAGCGTTAGTATTCATAATTTAATAAATTAGTTAACTTCGTTTTCATCGACGGGGCCCAATGGGATGTTAGCTAGCGACACAATATATCAGTAGTTGATGTTACCCGGCCTCGGTATTTCACAACAAATGTAGTCTGACCTGGAATCGTTAAAGTTAGCCACACTTGTTTGGGTCGTAACATGTTTTATACATTGGTTGTGTTTAGCTTGGTTCCCGATTTTAATTGTGTACCTTTCTTGACAGGAAGGCAGTTTGGTTGTTGATGATTTGAGGCTGCTGTCTGAGGACACGCCAATCATCCCTAGCCTCTTGACTATCCCAGCATCATCATGAAGCTGTACAGCCTTAGCGTCTTCCACAAAGGACATACTAAATCCAACCTGCTGAAATCGGCATACGACCTCTCCTCATTCAGCTTCTTTCAGCGCTCCAGGTTGGATTTCCTCTTAGCACTTGGGGTACATTTAAATAGTTTGTTTCTATATCATAATTGATATAAAGACAGAATTTATGAAAACAATGTGTCCGACTAGACATGCTTCATGCTACAATACCTGTACATAAGTGCTGATGAAGTTGATGTCAATGTCACTTATAGTGTTTTAGAGTTGTTACATTTTATGTAACTATTCTTTGTACAGGGCTGTCCCATTGAGACCAAGCTCTCATTTACAACGGCACCCTTGTAAAAACATCAAAAGATTACAAAACACAAGAAATAATAGCAATATGATAATAATAAAAATATTTTTTGTTATACTATAATTTAACAAAACACAATTAGATCTAATACCTACACATTAAAGAAAAGATGCGATGAACAGAAATGACCGCACACAACCCATGTAACTTTTCAAAAGGCCACAATGCGCTGACGATTATTCCACACATGAAGGGGGGAAAATACTTCATCAGAATGGAGAAATAGTGGCCTCAAATGGCTCAGCGATATACAGCAGCTAGACTGGCTCATTGACATCACACCTCACTGGGCTAAGGGAACTGACGACACTGATGTGGGTATGGTCTGGGTGTTCCATTCTGGTAGTGTCCAGGAGTTCATGACCTTCACCAGCGCCTTAATTGTGGAGCGTTCTTCCCAAGGCAGCCGAGCCTCAGTCAAGGAACAAGGTAAAGCCTCAATTTATTATTGCACTGTCGCTTTTGAAGATGTTCTGATTTGCTAATGGAGGAAACCTATTTTAATTCCTGTCCTTTCCTTCTAGAGTACCTGTGTCATGTATATGTAAGGAACGACAGTCTGAGTGCAGTGTTGATAGCAGACAGCGAGTACCCCCAACGAGTCGCCTTTACACTGCTAGACAAGGTGGGTCACCTGTGGAGATGCATTACTTCCCAAGCAGCAAGTGGCTAATGTAACTCTCTGGTCTGGGTCCCTTCAGCGCTTATTACTCTCTGCTGGGCCCTTTGGACCTTCTGGTTCATTGTGTAAAACTACACATTCTGTTCAATCACACAGGTGCTAGAGGAGTTTTCCAGGCAAGTTGATAGCATAGACTGGCCCTCTGGTAACCCAGACACCATCACCTATAAAGCCCTGGACCTGCACCTAGCCAAGTACCAGGTACAGATGACATCAGGTTTCTCAAATATCATACAGTCTCTTTGGAAAGTATTTTGAACCCTCATTCATCAAACATTTAGTTTTGTTGTATACTTAACTTATGAATTAATTTACCTGGTCTGACTGTGGGTGCAGCAATTGACTTAATATTCATTTTCTGGTCTGTGTGTCTGGTGTTATTTTCTTCCTGTAGACAAACCAGGTTTTCATGTTGTATATTTCATGACCTCTGCTGCCCTCGGCAACAGCCACAGGGCCAGTAAGAATAAAATGTCTCCATGTCATCAAATATCCAACTCCAAATGTTATTTTAGAAAGTCACTTTGTTCTTGTTCCTCAATGGTGGCAACCTCATACTTTCTCAATGTGAAAAAGGTAAATGAATAAACCCCTTAAATTTCTTCTTGGGAGACATGTGACAGGGTTTGTGTTTTTTCTTCAGAACCCCAGAGAAGCTGATGCTATGTCCAAAGTGCAGGCCGAGCTAGACGAGACAAAGATTATTCTGGTGAGACTTAAGTTGACACGTTTGGCATAACCACAACTCTGTCTTGTGTGGTGGGGACCTTAACCCTAACCCAACTCTGTCTTGTGTGGTGGGGACCTTAACCCTAACCCAACTCTGTCTTGTGTGGTGGAGACCTTAACCCTAACCCAACTCTGTCTTGTGTGGTGGGGACCTTAACCCTAACCCAACTCTGTCTTGTATGGTGGAGACCCTAACCCTAACCCAACTCTGTCTTGTGTGGTGGAGACCCTAACCCTAACCCAACTCTGTCTTGTGTGGTGGAGACCCTAACCCAAACATTTAGCGCCTGTCTAGACCACAACATTTGTGAATTAAAATGTACTATATTGTAAATGCAATATTCTATTCACCGCAGGAACTCTGGTGCATATTCACTCACTGTACCGGAGCTCCTCTGTAAGGGTTATAGGGCTGAAGTAGGTGGGATGCATCGTGGGTATTGGGCTGAGGTAGGTGGGATGCATCGTGGGTATTGGGCTGAAGTAGGTGGGATGCATCGTGGGTATTGGGCTGAGGTAGGTGGGATGCATTGTGGGTACTGGGTATCGTGGGTATCGTGGGTATCGTGGGTATCGTGGGTATCGTGGGTATCGTGGGTATCGTGGGTATCATGGGTATCTTGTGGGTATCTTGTGTGCAGCACAACACCATGGAGTCTCTGCTGGAGAGGGGGGAGAAGCTGGATGATCTGGTGCAGAAGTCTGAACACCTGGGGAACCAGTCCAAAGCCTTCTATAAGACTGTGAGTAGGAATTACAGACTGAGCTCTTCAGATAATACGATCACCGCTTCTCTAAATTCTTCAGGGCAAGTTGCTCACAATACGGATGGCACACATTTAGTAGCTAAATAGAGAAAAATGGAGAGCAATGTATTATTATTTAAAAACAAACAAAAGAAATCTTATTCTCTGTGTGTTTTCTGTCTCCAAGGCACGGAAGCAGAACTCGTGCTGTGAGGTCATGTGATGGTCCTCTTCTACAGGATCTGCTTGGCCTTTCTGCTCATCCTACAACTCCAGTCGAGCCCCCGGGACACAGAGTGGCCGCTCCGTCTCTGGGATGGGGGTGGGGGCAGGGTGGAAAGAAGGAAGGAGGGGAGGTCTAGGGTGGGGTTGGGGGATTCTCTGGGTTGTCTCTCTTGTATGTACTGCAAGACTGGTTGGGATTGCTCACAAAATATGATACTTGTTTGCTTCATTGTAACTTTTCAAAAGGTGTTTTGATGCTGGTTCATAGCCAGCCAGGACATGGTCGGTTATCAGTCACGTGTTTTATGTTCGATGGTTTGTTGTTCTAAATGTCTTAAACTGTTTTCCTGAATTCTAACTGTATCGGGGTGTTCAGCTTTCTGAAGGTTTTGATATTGGAGAGGACCTTCTCATGTTTGGCCTACATACCCAGCCTGGCACACTCCATGTTGTAACCAGTTACTTCTGGAAAGACTTCTGGAAAACATAATCGGCTGGTGATCTCCATACGGTCCTGTCGTGATACCTTATTTTGTCTACCCACTTGTAGTGTTTAGTTATGTCTGTCTACGTCTGTGTGGCCCAGTGTAGTTTCATTCTGACTAACCGCCATCAGATCAGTAGGATTTTCTTATGCAGCTGCACTTGAGAATACAGAACTCTTAATTCAAATTCCACAAAACTGTTTTATGAAGCACATTTTCATCTGAAAAACATTAAGTTGGGGCAGCAGATAGCTTTGTGGTTATGACTAAAATGTTTTATGATTGAGTCTTGAATCTTATAGTTCTGTCCCCGAGCAAAGCAGTTATCCCCATGATGTTGCTGATAATGAGAATGTGGTCTCAGCAACTTACATGTAAAATGAGTACTGCATATTTTCTTTTTCTTGTCAGCATAACTGAAATTGAAACATTTGAAACATTCCTAGGTATTTTTCATTCCCAAGTTTGTTGTTGGTATTGTAGCTGGAGTTTGAGCTTGTGCTGAAGTGGGCTAGCCTGTACTGGGTGCAGTGTGTTCTGATGACATGATAGACATCGCCTTGTTGAAGGATGTGGTATATAAAAACAACAAATATTAGGAATATATTTGGAAGTGGTCTTACAGTGCTCTGGTGTAGCGGCTCCCTGGTGGCTCTCTGTTGTCTAATTCTCCTAAACACATCTCGATTTTTTTCCTGCCAAGTAGCCTAAACATAATGGGTGTTTCTATTCTGGGCCTGTGTGTTTCATGGTCGGTTCTGGTTCACCAGTTGGTTCTGATAAATGATCTGTACATGTCATTTGTTCCGAGCTCACATTTGGTGTCTAACTGCAGTCTTATGTGGAAGCACTGCAAATCTGCCATCTGTTGGCCATAGAGACTTACTACACCTGGACAGGTGTTCTACTCAGTTCTAAAGTGATGTGGCAATGACATGTTATATACTGAACATGTGGTCAAATTTAACCAGCCACCTGAAAATGATTTGATAAGAAAAGCAGTTATTCTAACATTGCAGACTAAATTCTGATTCAGACTTACAACTTAACAACAAAAAAGTAAACATGGAGCCAGCATATTACATTAATGTATGCATATTTCACACTTCTCAGTGTATCCATCTGTACGGCAGGTTATTAGATGTGTTTTACATGTAATATTGACCTGCTGTCGTGCCTTTGACTCTAAATCCACCGTGAATCTACTTTTTTGCTGGGATTATGATGGTCTCAAGTTCTAGAATCATGAACTTCCTGATCGTTACCCGTTTAGAATGTTGAGAAGTGCTGAAACAAACGTTCAACCAGATGTAAAAGGTGAGATTGGATTACTAAATTCTCTTCCCGACCCAGAGGATCAAAGTCCCGTTTCTCAACCCTGTGTAGAACAAGATGAGATGAAGAGAAGCCTTTGATATTTTAGATCTAGTGTTTCTTGCTGCTGAATTTTTGTCTATGACCTGGTTGTGTGCTTGTGTGTTTGTAAATGTGTGCAAAGGCATACTTAGCCTAGTGTCAGTGACCTGAACTGCTCTTGTAGCTTTATGGCATAACTTCTGTGTAATAGTAGGCAGACTGTATATTCACTCTGGCAGCAAGAAGTTATATTTTACACATCAGCATATGTCTCCATATTGTGTTGGATCTTGGGGGTAAATTGATCGATTGTCAGTGGAGCACACTTTAAGTCTTGTAAATGCTTTTTCGAGCAACCCCCACCGCCCAGTGTAAAGATCATGTGTGTTATTTGAGATGAAGTGTCTTATTGAAAATTGTCAAAATAGTGTACCTCTTGGAAGCAAACCATAAAAATGTTGTATTAACATCTCTTTCGGAAATATATTTAGCTAAAACACTAACTGTTTACAGGGCTTGTAATCATGCTGGGATCAAATACAAATCACCTAATCATTTCTTAATCAAATGTAATGTTACCACTATGCTTAGGGTCCAGGGCTCGACAGAAGAGATGTACGGGGTCAGTAAAAAATCTAATCGGGACTAACAAAACTAGAAACTTTTATCGTCCCGATCAAGACATTGTAAAAATATGAGATTGAAAGAAAAAAAAACTCGTATTATAAACTCCACATCCTCCGGGTTCGTAATCTGACAACGCGCACAAACTTCTACCTGGCTGCGCTTCACGCGCGCTGTTGGCCAGTCCAGAGTTCGTCAGTGGTTGAATGCGAGGCTGTCTGGTTTTGTTTTTCATTAAAACATTTAGGAAATCGTACGTTTCACTCCGGTTAATAAGGCAGCGATAGATCACGAAAGCGGAAAATGTTTATCTCAAGTCGCATTTTGGAAAAATATAAGTTAATATAAGGTAAGACACGTCATTAACACCATTGTATTACGTTACTAGACATGAGTAAATATGCCCGCCACCAGAACATCAACAGACAAAAACCTACAACAGCCCTATATGTTAACATTTCCAAAAATTGAGTAATTACAATTTACCTATTAGAATACCCCAGGCTGCCTGCTTTTTTGCCTTTGGGTCAGCCTCCAAGATGGAGAAAATACTTTCTAGGCATTGCATGCAGCTGATTACTTAGTCCACATCAGTCACTTATGGCGAGCTGGCTGCTGAACAATACTTTTCGATTTGAGAAGGGTGACTTCCCTCGCCGCTTTTGCCCGTTTTTTGATCGGGCCACAGACCGCTACAACGCGCTCAGATTAACTCAACTCTCTTAAACAGTTAGGGTGTCGTAATTCCAACTCCATTCGCCCTTCCTTTGAATACAGAAGTCAGCTGATGAAAAATGTTCAGAGACATTTCTCTTGTGCAAAACAACTTCGGGTACCTACTGGGACTTTAGGGATTCTTGGTGCGCTTGCGACAGACCTGCGGTAATGAGAGGAGTTTTCGCTTCAATCTGACAACACCCGCGAGCAAAAATGTGGACTGAGGTGAAAAACCACACTAAAATAGTTTTTCGCGGGGGAAACACATCAGAGGTAAGACGTAAAAAAATATATACATACGCGAATAACATGATGCATTTTGTTCTCTTAGGAGTTTTGAACCAGATAATACTTGTACTTTTTAAATATTATACTACTTATAATACTAATACTTTTTTATTGTGACTTTACCTGCACGCGATTTGGATGTATTATATCGATCTACACCTGCTTATGTGACTATTATTATTTCTGCGACCGCAAAAAAGCCTCGATTCTTATCTTGGCCAAACATTGGTGGGGCTTAAAAGCTTTGTTTTAACTTCCTCCAATGTTTTTCCTGAAAAGTTTCTCTCTATGGCTTTGTGTGTTTTCCCAGGGAACGTTCCAGGGAAGGGTAAATACAAGCGAAATCTGATCTTGTTGGGCTGTATATGAGTAGGATCAGAATGCATGGCCAAATAAAACCGAAAGGACCGACTGACATGAACAGACAAGCATACTACCTCCCTTTATCGGTTGGTCCTGGAACTATGTGTACTCCTGTACTGGGGTTTCATTGAAACTGTGTCCTGTAGCCATGTTTTTACATGCCCTGTGTTTCTGACTTTCAGCCGGCTGTTCCAGTACAAACATGGGTCCACTCTACAAAACAACAGAACAATGGTAAGAGTGTCCAACACACACACACACACACACACTGCATAACCATATGTTCCAAATCTTATGTAATAATAAACCTTTCTAGGGTCTCAAAGTTCAACGACCAACCCTCCTCCATCACACAGGGACCCCTCTGGGAGAGGCAGTGGAATCATCCCAGGTGACACACACACACTGGTCGCTTGTTTACAGTCATAGGGGCAATCCTCCTCCAGCAACACATCATGAAATCAAAAGTGAAATGGCCCTTTTCCCACAGAACCAAAGGGGTCGGTTAGGACATCTATTTTGTGCATGACAAAATTAAATAGTTAAGAGAGCTTTTCACTTATAATTACAATTCCAGTGGGGCAAATGGGGTACATAAACTAAGTAGACTGTGCCGTTAAACTCCTTGAAAAATCATGACTTTAGAACGGGGTTTTCAGACCGGGTCCATAGAGGGGAGAGTGTCTGCAGGTTTTCACTCTCACCTTGCACTTGACTGATTAATTAGTTCACTAATTGGTTAGTTTCTGCTCTCATCTGGTTGTTTGAGTCTGAACTGGGAACCAATTTTTGATATTTTTTTGAAAAATCTGCAGACACTGCCATTTGTGGAGCCGGTTTGACACCCTTGATTTAGAAGCTTCTGATTGAATAATTTGAGTCAGTTGAATTATGTATTTCAAGGCCTACCTTCAAACTCGGTGACTGTTTGCTTGACATGTGAAAGTCAAAATAAATCATCCAAGACCTTAGGAAAGAGAATTGTAGACCTCTGTACATCTGGTTCATCCTTGTAGACAATTTCCAAATGACTGAAGGTACCACGTTCATCTGTACAAACAATAATACACAAGTATAAACTCCACGGGACCACTATAAACTCCATGGGAAGGAGATGCCACCTGTCTCCTAGAGATGAAAGTACTTTGGTGTGAAACGTGCCAATAAATCCCAAACCAACAGCAAAGGACGGCCTTCATTTAAACGGGGGACATGTGAGGGTAGTATTAGGGTAGTATTTGGGCAGCATTATGTGTTGGCCCTTTCAAGTTTCTCCCTGTGAACATGTTGCTTTCTGACGCTCAGAAATCTCTCTGTGAAGGTGCCATTGCAGCAGCAGTGTTCATTGGTTTCATACTGGCTCTCTACACAGTCCTGTGGAAGTGTATGGCCTCACCCCCACAAAGGTAAGGGTCAAGAAAGAACTTTTCTAAATTGTCAAGTCTATACGATTTTGATATCAGGTTCTGGCACAGTGTGAGTGTATCCACCACCATCATCCATCTTTCACTTCAAATAGTCAAAAGACGGTTTATTTGAAGTTGAAACTCTTAGTTACTGATGTGGTCAAAAATTGGTGGTAAAAAAAAACTGTGGGTTGTTTTACTAATTTGGACACCGTTCTGTAAGATAAAATTGTATCTAGAAGATAAATCCAATGATTTACGGATTATTGATATTATCTTTAATTTAGCTTGCGTCTCATCAGTTGTGAATCTGTGAGTAACATCTATGGTGTCTGAACTCTTTCAAACCTAGACTGAGGAAGCGGGTGAGGGTTTGAGAGTCGAGGACTCGAGCCAAGACTTTCCCCTTTAGATCTCATCTGGGATGTCTGACCAGAGGACTTATATTGACACTCAAGCACATCTAAACCTCTCAAGTCAAGCGGAATGTAAAGAATGTACACACATTGTCCTCCCGTCAATACGTTCCTGGTTGTCCGAGAGGGAAGGGAGATCCTGTGGTCAGAGCTGGATGGAATGGACTTTACGTATCCTGTCAGAGTGATTCTCCCGGATGGAAGTCACTGTATGCCACTGTACTCTGGGAGACTTGATCCTGATATGAACCGAAGCGTAGACACACTGTTAAGCGTACACCTATGTGCCGGTCACAGAGGTTCTCTGTTTGTTTATACGGGGAGCTTTGTACCAATGAAGGAAGAGGTTATTGGTGAAACTAGCCTACCATCAACCATGTGGAGCCTCCAAAAACATTCCCTATTCGTGCTCAGAAGGAACATTTATTTTTCAGTCAAGCAACTAATTTTCTTCATGATACTTTTGTTGAAAAAAAAAAAAAAAAAAAATGTTTTCAAACCATTTGGATATGTTCTTCTAAACTGGGTGAAGGTGTGTTGAACTGAGCGTCAGGGTTTAATGTGTTTAAAAAACAAACAAACAAGGGAATGTGGTATGTAATATTCATACCTCTTTTACTGTATGTTGTATTATACTGTGCTGTATATTGGGTATTTTTTTATATTTAAAATTTGTTATTTCTTGTCAAATTCCAAGATTTGCATTCAAGGACAATTGTCTGCTTCGAAATAGTGACAATGTTGTATGTCGTTAATGGTCATTATGCTGTGGCTTTAACAGGGTTTTCTCTTCTTAAAAAATTAAATAAAGTTGTTTTTTCAGAATAAACACCAGTTACCAAACATTCTTGTGATTCATTTCCTGATAATTAATCTCTGAAACACCAATCATCTTCTGTGATATTTGTACACGGGAACAGAAAAGGAAAAATATGTCAATGGTTTCAGCTGTGCTACCTCTGGATTAATTCAAATGCAAAGAACAACTAATATTAAACGGCTAGCAACCTGCTTTTTAAAATGCCAGATTGATCTAGTCAAAAACACCTGGACACTCCCATGAAAAAAACGAGTCTTAAATGTAGCTTGGAATGGAACCTGGTGAGGGTGGAGTCTTAGAAGACTATTGGCCAGCGTGTCACATTTCACAGTGTAAATACTAAGGTAAATTGCACCTTTTACCACATCAATCGACTGTGGAGTCATTTTGGACTCTAAAGGGTAGGGTTTTGGAGCACAAGTACTCTGTCGTTTTAAGTTTCCCTGCTGGGCTTCCAGGGTTGAGAAGAGCTCTGACTAAGTGGAAGCTGTCCTCAGCTAGGCCTGGGACAACCAGGAATCCAGAGGGGATGGAATGGAATGGTTGGTAGAGGGAGGAGCTCTGACTTGCCAGGTGACATGCAGGCGTAAAGATATGCCAGGCATGCAGAAACACCTGTCAGCACCTGTGTGTAAGAAGTGGAGGATTATAAAAACATAATGAGAGGAGAGATCATGTTAGCAGGGTACAGAACTGAGTACTGTGGGAGATCTGTATTAAGCCCTTGGACGTGGGTTTCAGATTCTCCACGTCATCAAGCAGACCAAGGCCAGAGAGGGTTGAGAGGAAGTTCTGATAGTTTGTTGTCAAATGCAGCTTTTAGATCTAGGAAGACAAAATCAGAGGAATTGTCAGCTTGGGATGTGCGAAGAGCCTATGTGAATTAAAAGTGGTTCAGATCAGGAAGACCCTTCTTGAAGCCTGACTGGTTACAGTGGTTGAGATTGTTTTGAGAGAGAACCAGTGTGTTTGTCAGAGATGACAGACGGAGAGGATTGTGGTCTAAAGTAGTTTTGTCGGAGACTTCGATTGTAGGATCAGAAAGATTACCTTGTAGATCCAATTGGGCGGGGTTGTTATCACATGTGTTTTGATAAATTATTGTGCCACCATTTCTGCTCACTATAAACTGTAACATAAGTGAGACATAAAAAATACCACTTATATGTAGTATACACATTTAATATTATCAGTTATACTCTTTTGGGAAAGATTTCTACAAGATCTTGGAGTGTATCTGTTGGAATCTTTTGCCAATTTGTTTTGCCCATCAAGTTCGACACTGATGTTGTACGAGAGGGCCTCTGTCCACTTTGCAACAGCTTGATAAGGTTCTGGGTCCTTCCAGAACATTTCAGGTACCAAACTGAGCCTCTAGATGGAAGAAGTGTAGTGATACACAGATGCGTTATGGCGGCTGTGGTGTTTTAGCATCCGCTTATGTATCGTATATTGGTCGTAGACCTTAAAATGATTGCAAGCAAATTATAAATGGCCTCAAAATTGAATTACAACTCTATTAAACATAATATGAATCTGTCCAAATATGTTTGGCACCCTTAACTACAAATAGATAGGGATGTAATTCCAAATTGGTTTATCCAACATGGATGGAAATGGCAGCTCGTTTAGCCAGGGTATCTTGAGTGGGCATTGGCTCAGCAATGCATCAGCTGATGCCAGTATCGCGCCAACCTCTGTCTGATTTCTGATCTAACATGGCGGTCTATTAAAGTCGGCCAGAGTACTAAGATTGTTGTGCCATTCTATTCTTTGAAACAAGGTCATTATACAAACTTTTTCTTTTATTTATTTCACAATGTGCTTTGTAAAATACATAAAAATGACACTAAAATAATACAGAGAATAGGTTTCAAGACTATCAAAAAACGGAGTGTTATCAGTTAGTATTCAAGCACAATGCATCAATAGAAGGCATTTATAGACACAACATATTATAATTAAATATACATTCACATAAAACAATTCTAATAGTATAAAATGACAAATTTATTAACATACTCAATTATATTGGTTTGTCATTTCTAACTATAGGAACCATTTTGTGCTCGTTTCATTTTCAAACCAAACATTGTTTGTCTCTCCGTCCGTCCACCTAAGGCAGAAGCACTCACACAGAATACGGAGATAGGATGCTTAAGATCTACATTACAATAATCAGTAATGTATGCCTTCCCTCTGTAGAATGAGCAACGGGTCTCTTTCATTTCTGCACGGTGAGGGTGCATCTCCACTTCTTACATCGTATCTGGTTTATAATATTGCACGTTTGGGTCTGTTGCGGCATCTCAGTTCCTCCTTTCATGAGGGCCAAAACATTAAAAAAATCACAACATTTGACTCATTGTATAGAATAACATCTGTCTGACCCTGATTGGCCAGTTTGTCCTTGTAATTTGTTGCTATGGTTACGGAGGTATATGTAGGTGAAGCGGGAACAGACTAAAATCAGTTTCTTGGGTAGACCATGGTTCTCAGAAATCTGTCACTCTTGCCACTTTCTCCAAATGTTCATCAGTGATGTTATCGGGAACGGGCACTGTGTCTTGTATGAAAAGAGTGATGGGGGTGGAGTGTTGGTTGGGGCTCTTCTCCTGGTCTTTGAAGTTCAGGTTGTCGTAGACGTTCGGATGATTGCTACTCAGCTCCACCTGGACCTTGGCCTGCTGCATCCGTAGTAACACCGCTTTGTTTACTCCAGGACCTGAGAGAGACAACGGAAGGGAGGAAACGGTATTGGTCTGAAAAAGTGACTCCCGTTAAAACTGTTTATGATTGAGGAATCTACTGGTCGAAACACACACACACACAGACGTACCGAAGTAGCTTAATAGCACAGGGAGGAACACGAGACCGTGGACCAGGCCCAGCAGAGTGATGACCAGGTTCAAACGGAAGAAGAAGATCTGGATGAGCTGGGCTTTTGCGAATGCCAGAACCACAATTCCAGGCAGGTTCGTCATGGCAACTCCGGCGAACACCTGCGGAGAAACAAACACATCAATGGATAAAACACATCCTCTGAATTAGATCCACGGTATGTGTGTGTTATGTATGTAGCATGTAGCATGTAGCATGTTCACATGTGGTTATCGGAGGGGCTGTATGGTCATGGATTGGCTCTCCCGACTCACCGCGCTTCCCATGGTAGCAGTTGCCTCCTTGGCTCTCTCGACCCGCGTGGGCTGGGTGCTCAGGGCGAAGGAGCGCGTCATGTGGGACACGAACTCCACGGAGATCCCCACCGCCTGCCGACCGGGGGGGGGGGGAGAGGGGTTTTAGCGCGTGACACTCGTGTTTTGCGACGCGGGTGTGGGACACGGGGCTTCCCCGCGTCGCTGAGCCAGCGGCCAGCCCCGGGAACCCTCCCGGCGGTTTCGTACCGTGACCAGGTTGATCAGAGCCACCGCGTTGTAATCGATGCCCCACAGCGTCATGACGCCCACCGTGTCCACGGTGATCATGACGATGGTGAGGAGGTTGAGGGCGCCGGAGAGCACGTCCATCCCCAGCAGCAGGCAGCACACTACGAAGGTGGGCACCAGGCACAGGGAGATGTTGAACAGCCCCTCGGACACGATGGTCAGGTACTGCTCGTAGAACACGTACGTCACCCTGGAGGGGAGAGGAGAGCGGTGACATCATGCTCGTCGCGGCGTCTCCCACGATGGGAAAGGACAAAGTGGTGTGTGTGTGTGTGGAGGGGACGAAGCAGGAGAAAGGGAGGACGTACGTGTAAGGGAAGACCTCGAAGTCGGGTGAGGTGCCTGGTATGGCTCTCATGCTGAGGGTGATGTTGTGGGCCAGCTCTCTGGCTGTTTTCAGGGCCGCGGTGAATTCCTTGGAGGTGGTCAACGCCGTGTGGTAAGCCATGAACCTAGTGGCTAACAACACGGCACTAGTCAGCCACGGCGTTACGGGCCACGGGAGGCGACGACCACGGCATTGTTTTTCTGAACTACTGCCGAGAACGCTTCGGATTCCTCACCTATAAGCTCTCCTTTCTCATCTCGGACCACAGCCTTGTCATAGGCTCCCAGACCCCTGTTGGCGATGAGCACGAGACCATCAATGCATGTTCATTCATGTCAAATTAGAAGTGTGTGCATGTGAATGTATGTCTGTCTGTCTGTGTATGTTTGCGTTTATGTGAATGTCTGTCTGTCTATCTGTGTGTCTGTGTGTCTGTCTGTGTATGTATGTTTGTGTAGTACTCACCCCTTAGGGCACTTCAGGTCAGGCCTGTTGCCAAGGAAGTCTGGCAGGAAGCGGTTGAACTGTGTTGTATTGGGCCTTAGCACGCCGTTACTGGGGGTCTTCATACATTTCTGCCCACAGAGAATTGAAACTACGGACAACACATTGTACCTCAGGTTAGACACAATGCATTGTACCACAGGTTAGACACTACACATTGTAACACAGGTTAGACACAATACATCATTGTCTATGCTTTCTGAGTGCGTGACTGGCAGTTTGCTTTTCTGTCAGGTACATTGAACTCACGTTCGCTTGCAGGACAGAATTCCCCTGTGTTTGGACCAACGGTGTACAGACGGCAACATCTGGATGCAGGATTTAGCCAATCAATGAAGTCGTCCACCCAGGAGTTTGCTGGGACAGCCAAGTAGGACCTGTTCATGACATGTCAAGTCAAAGCTATTCATATAGCACATTAAAAAAGACAACCAGTGTCAACCAAAGAGCTGAACAATCAAACAGAAATGTAAACTTTAATGGGGACCGTGGAGCACAAAAGCAATTGGTTGTAAGACCTGAGGGTCCTGGAGTTGAGAAAAAGGAGGACAGAAATATAAGAGACTGCTGATCCATGTTGGGCATTGAAAACACGTAAAACAACCTTCAAAACAAGCCTATATATCAACATGAAAACACGTAAAACAACCTTCAAAACAAGCCTATATATCAGGTGGCCAGTTGAGAGAGGAGTGTGTCAACCTACTGACTAACCCTGATCTATACTTGAGTATGTTTTCTGGATGCCGGGTTGATCATTAACAGTTGCAATTTGCTGTGTGACATTATTGCCTGGAGGATGTCAGTTGGTTTAAGGTTGGGGGGGGGGGGGGGGTTGATG
>JACXGK010002656.1:0-43549 GCA_016801125.1 Novumbra hubbsi | reverse complement strand
GTATCAATACAAATAATGTCGCAATATAACCTTAACAGCTTCAACGCGTTTGCTGAATCTGAATTGAGTATCGCTATTATCAGTACAAATAGAAAAATCAAACATGTGAGACTCAGTTTGTATTTCGTGTCCATTCTGATATTGGCAGTTTGAGTAACTGCATACAGCAAAGCTAGCTATCTTAATCTGTACAGCTAGGCAGTAAACTGCCGAACATTCAGTAGACACTGGCCGGGTACTAATCTTTAGGATTTTTTTAACTAAGGGATAAGGATTACCCGAACCAATTAGCAAGCTTTCACAAATAGCATAATACAGACAAAGATTATTCTAGCAACAAAATGTATTGCCATCTCTAGAATGGAAAGTGACCTTCGGCAACCGTTCCATGCGATTCTGGACAGGCATCCTCCTCGCACTAGCATGGCTAACAAAGAACAAGCATATAAAATATAATCAAACTTTTGGCCAAGAGGGAACATGCGCTCAACCAAACCTGTGTGGTAACACTAACTTTTCTCGGTGACCAGTACCAGCTAACTCAGTTTACAAAATGTAGACACACATACCTTAAAGAAGATGGATAAATAAGACGGTTTACTCAGATGGATTCCCATTGGATAAGAACGATTGTCTGTGTAAATGGGCGTTTCCTTTCGCGTGTGACGGATCACGGTTCATGTAAGAACTGGCTAATGACAGTTATCTTTAGAATGACCAATGGCAGACATTAGTGGGCGTTTCCTGCTAAGTGAACGCGGACATCAAGAAATTCCATGAATATATCTCTGCCAATATACGCGAAATAGGCAGCAGTTTATTCATGCCGGGTCGTTCAATAATAAATATGCTATGTAAAACTAACAGACATATCCGATCTGACGGTTTTATGATCACGTGTTATCCATGAAATGTATTTCTGATCTAGAAAACGTTTTGCCAACAACCCGCCAGAATCAGGAAGAAATCTGTCAATGTACAGAAGCTCTATTAAACGTAAGAAAGGAAATGCTTTCATTCATGTATTTTCAAGAGTGGAGTGTCTCGATTTCGCTACTGTCTTTGATCTAAAAAAACATCCAGGTGTCGCCATCTGCTGGAGTGGATAATCCCAACCACGTACCTGACCCTGTTGGGCCCGTTCGAGTGGATTTGCAAATTTGTCAAGACGTTGCGTGCCCAAATATGTGACTGAAACAGAAAACACGATTTCAGTTATTCGCGTCTATTCGCCAGTGGGACGGCCTAAAAACCCGGCATTTCTTCCAAGGGCGAAGACTTTACACAAACAACATTGTGCATTATTCGTGTCACATGCGCGTTCTCTGGCTGTGCACCCAGGTATTTTATAGCTGATTGGCAGTAGTATCTGGCCAATACTGGACTGGTATTCTGGCATACCGGGCCGAGGCACTTTTGGGGCCAGTATAACTGTCCCCGTGTAACTGGCTCATCGCTATCATTAAGTGAGACCGTTAACTACTGTTAGTGGTCGCTCAGTCCGTTAATATCAAATAGCACAGCATGAACTAGTTGACGTAGTTTTTCTAGCTAGCATAGTTCCCTTACGTAGTCCATGCAGCTGCAATTTTGCCTGACTATTCTGACGTTAACAGTTTCAAGCGAGAGTTTTAAAATTTTTGGAATCCTTATTCCGATGTTTTTTTATGTTATTATTGTTGCTGTCAAATCACATAAGAAAACTGAAAAAAATTCTAGACAACATAAACTACAAACTGAAATAGTTGGCCTTAATTTACGGATCCTCGGATATGGAGCGGGTGAATTAAAAGCGTGTGTGTATTTTTTTAGTTACCCGATATTTTAGATTTTTGTGTTTGAACCATAGCAATTGTCTTTGTATGTTTTAGCACTGGTGTGCATTATATTTTTTATACTGTTTTCATTTGTTCACATTGGGGAAGGGGAACATACCTTGGGATGGTGTAGACAAGAGGCCTGTGGGCATACATTACCTATAATGTTTTGACTTGTCTCTGAATGCACTAGACCTGGGCGGACTACCTCCTGTATTTATTAGAGTAGCTTGGTTAGTTGTGCTCCATGTTCAAAGATCTGTATGATTCATGTTCCTACAGGCAACTTCCTATTTTTGATTACTGTTTAATGAAGAATGAGCAGTTGAACATGGAGTTTGGACAGGCAAAACTATAGATTTTGTGTTATTTTAGCCAACAGCAGCATTCAGATTTACTAAGCTATTGTTGGCTAGGCTACCGTTATGTATCTACCTGGCTAATTTTACATAAAATGTGCATATGGCTAAGTATACACATAGATAGGGATAGAACTAGATAGCTGTTTTTATTTCCAGTGTGGTTTTCCATTATATTAAGCATTCATTTTGTTTCTCTGTGTCTAAAATTTGCATAAAATCACCTACATGCGAGTTCATGTGACTAGGAAAGACATACCCTGCTGTCAATCAAACTCAGGCTTGGGGAGAGGGGATGTAGAGGGAAGAATTGGAGGTGATGTTTCTCACATTTGATCTGTTTTCAGAATGTTCCCTAGCGCAGCCATTAATCAATAATGTTATTTATTTCATAATGGTTCATGTGAAAGGAAATAACAAATGCATATCCAGAATTGCCTTACCTTGTCTTGTTTTCTGTCCTGCAATCTGTCCACCCACGCTATGCATTTATTTTCTTTCACATTAACTATTATGAAAAATACACTATTGATCATGATTATAAATTGCCTAACTTATGTATATACAGATGCATAACACATTGAAACAGGATTGTTGTGAAACTCTAAATGTTTACAGTCACATATTAGTAATATTAGTAACATTATCTGTAAAGTAAGTAAACAAATAAGTACATTTAGTAACGGTCTTACTGACATATTGTTTTTCTTACCTATGCATCATATTAGAATTCCTGAAATGTAGTTATGGCTTTTGGTGTGTCACCCCAATGTTTTCAATTGTCCCTTCTGGCCACCCATAGGAAACTTCTGGGGGCACCACTGGTGGGAGGGATGTCACTTGAGTTTCACTTTTTTCAGTGTCACTCATTCTAGGGCTCACGTCCTGCTGTCAACTCAGGTTATCAATTGGGACGTAATTGAGAGCTAGCATTCAGAGCGTCTGTATCGATACTGAAAGTAGTTACATTTCGGACATACCTACATTTGGACATACATATATGTAACCTAAGATCACAAGATGCAGGGTTTCTGATTGTACCTAGAATTTCTAAACAAACAGCCGGGTGCTGGGCTTTCTCTCATAGTTCTCCACTATTGTGGAATTATCTGCCATTTAAGTTTAGAAATGCAGACATTTAACTGAAGACTGATCTCTTCAGCGTGGTCTATGATTAAGTGTAGCCTGGTCCAGGGGTGTGAAGGTGAACAGAAAGGCTTGAAACTGTCCACCCTTGCGGTCTTGCCAGATGGGCTCTCATCTCCCCTGGGATTAGCTCTCTCCAATGCCATTGCACTTGTCTCTTCGTTGCAACCCTTGAGTAATTGAAGTGAACTCTGCTGGCAATACTCAGCCCTCATTCAGAATGGTTGCGGTTGGTTGTTCCCTTTGGTTGATGCTAGGTAATGTGGGTGGATTGACTTCCTGCCTGTACTTCACCTGGCAAGGCAGGTGAAATACCATGATATTAGGGAGACCCTAGGCAAATCATCTTTCCTCTCACATTACATTATTAATGTGTGATATGGGGTGGAGCTATTTAGTCTTAAACATTTGTCTATAGTGGAACTGAGTTGGGTTATTTCGGCTCACCAACGCAAGCAGAGGACCAGTTCAGAGGTTAGTAAAGGTATGAACGACTCATTTTCCCAAAAATATTCCCGTTATTGACATGTTTTTTGTAACGTTGGTTTTTTATGGTGGGTGTGGCAGGGCGTTGCTTGAAGAAATGCACGACGTTTTTAAAGGGCAGTGTCCATGCTGACATCTTTCGCCAATGCATAACCCAACCCATTTCTGTTCTATACCGGTCGTCACAACAACACTGTTTCCGTTTTTATTTTCGTACTGAACGACACCCAGATCCGCAAGGACAAGTTCGCCGCAGCTGCCATGGAAAACACCCGTCGACATCCGCTGTAGACCCTGGACTGTCGAACATCACAAGGGTATGGATTATTTGTTTTTTTTCTTGATTGATTGTAACGGTTCATGTTGTTTACACATAGCATATTATCATACATTGGCTGTGACCGTATTCACATTTTACTGTAAATTATCACAGCCTTCACGTTGTTCCAGGTTGGTGGTAAAGATAACTTTCGCGCCCATGTAACCGGAGAATCCAGCACTAGCTGGCATTGCTTAGGAGTGCTATGTTGAGTTAGATAGACGCAACATATCTCCGTTAATTTTACATCCACTAGACTGTGCTTTATTTTTTGGCATAAGGATAACACACATATCAAAGTAGTGTGGAATTTCTCAAGTTTGAATGATATCACGTACTTCCCCATCTTCTCCCCTTCCTTAAAAAGGGAAAGAGGAGTTGTAAAATATTTTTCTCAGTGCCTGTCCTTGAAGAAAACATAATTTTAGATTCAAGTCTATAATTTGTTGTCTTCCCTGCATTAATTGCGTGTGTACATAGGATTGAGGAATTATTTAAAGTCTTATATTTATTTTTACGTTGATGTTCTTTCAAATGGTACGGCGTACATTAATGAATTTTATTTTTATTTATTTTATTATTTTATTAACACGCGGAATTGCCGTGGATTTTATAACAGATTAAGGCTACAACAAGATCATTTTAGATGTAATAATGCAGTACATGTTAGTTGTGGTATGAAGTTGAACACGAACAGTCGACTTTTGGTCAAACAATAGGCAGCTGTTTTATAAGTAGGCCTACTGTTATTATGAAGTTGAACAGTATTTACTTGTGGACTATATAATATATGTATATATATATATGAATTCATCGTTCTTTAACTATATTAGAGTCCAAGTTGCAGTATATTGTTGTAACGTCCCCTTTACGTCTACGTTTATGGCCGTTAATGCGCGATCAGGCGACATAGCGCTCATATTTCGTGACACTGTGTGTGTTCGTGTTTTACTGTAACTTATATGAACCTATACATTGTTGCTTGTAAGTGATATGGTTACTTTCGACTGTCAAATATAGCCCATGTAACTCGATCCTCTTGCCTTGGCTGGTGCTGCTGCTTGTGGTAACATTGATTTTATACACCACACATAACTTCGTTTCATTCCCACACATACGCTTTCCCGTTTAGTTACAGCCTCATTGAAAATGGCACCCTTGTTACATATGGGACATATGTGAAGAATTTATAATTTTCTTCAAATGATCTTATTAACAAGTATAAATAAAAATAGGAGTTAAAATTATTTGCATCCCTGAAGATATGTATGTATAAAAAATAATGTAATCAGCATTAACTTTTACCTTTTTAAAGTATTTATCACTCTGTCTCAAGAAGCTCTATTATAGAGGCAGAGAAGAATGAAAGCATTACAGTTAAGAGTTACCTAACATGAGAGTTACCTAACATGGTGGCAACTTTGGGACACCCAGCCTCCAAATCTACAGTGAGAGCCAGTGTGCCAGTAGTTTATTTAGATGGGTTGCCCCCTAAAAAGCATTTACTGAGTGCACACTAAAGTCTTCTTCAAATTTGAAAAACTGTATTGGGACGAGGCATGGAGCCGGATGCTTTAGTTAGATCAAATTAAAATAGTGTTGTTCGGCTAAGTACACAAGCAGAGGATTTGGTGTGAAAAGAACAATATAACTGCATAAAAGAACTACTACTTACTGTAAAATGTATTCGTGGGTATTTGATGATTAATGGTGGCTGGTTCAGTTTCCTATGCCACAAGGCAAACATTTAGCTGCACGTGGATCTCCCAGAAAGATGCTTGATGACAACAAAATCAACACGAATGGACAGATAAGAGTTTTAACTAGGTATATTGGTGCTAGGCCTGGAACTAGGGGAGGCAGCATTTAACCGGTAACCAGTGTTTGTGAATGTATGTATTCTTTACAAAACTGAAGTAACAGAATAGTAATAGACATGGTTTATGTCTCCATGATCGTAAACAAGGATAACTACCTAATGCGTTAGAGCTGTAACGTTTAATAAATTTTTCTTCTTCTAACTACTATACTGTAGCTAGGCTACTTAATTAGTTGCTGGTACAAAGCAGATGCATATTGACAGAAGCAGGGAAGAGAAAGAGCAAACCCAACCCAGCATTGTAGGGATTACATTAATATGCAACTAACTTGTAAACCGTGATTACGTCCAGTATGAACATATCAGCATCACTGTTAAGTCCAATATGTTAAGTCCATATCCCAATGGTATTGGTCCTTAATTACTCGCTGTTACATGTCAACATATGAGAAGAGCCATTTCCCCTTTAATCAGAATGCGGCGGTCTGGGGCAGTTATGATGGTGTTAATAGTTAAATACACTGGCTCTTAGCAAAGGCGTTGTGGATGGGATGGTGGGTGGATGTTTCCATAACCATCTTTCAGTCTGTTTATTTCCGACAAGAGGCGAGACATTTTGTTGTTGTGGAATGATGTTGTTTAGACTGGAGTTTTCTGTTTGTGTAACCTTAACATTCATCCGAACCCCAGTGCTGTGATTGCATTACCTTAACTGTAACCCAACCCTATCCATATTTCTAACATCTGTACCATCATGCTTAACCTTAAAACCAGGGTAACCTTAAACGTTAACTGTAAAAGTTATTCTCAATGAGGCATTTTACGTTTTCAAACGATAACTGTAAGGAGAAACATAACAGCGAAACGTTAAGGAGCAACTTAATAGCGAGTCATTGAGGAGCAATGGCACAGGCGATATTTGATAGCGAACGTAGCTCTGCTGATATGGTCATACTGAGCATAATTGCAGTTTTCAAATTCGTTTTATTTGACCATAATTCCTTAGAGATGTGGTTGAGGAAGAGCAGCAATATCAACATACAGCATCCTGTAAAGATCATGTCTAAAGCAGACTGTCAATGGAGAGCCATGAGATAAATAATTGTATAGGGGGAAATAATTCTCACAACGGTGTCCAGCTGTTTAGGTAAGCCAAGTCATGAACTGTAAATGCTTCTGTCCAGATACAAAATAAGGATGTGATATTTTCAAACAAATTATTAAATAGATTGTTAGAAATATCCCAAAATGTAACAGCATCTCGAAACATTTTACCTAATATTAAGGCCTTTGAGTTTGTTTTGAGTGGGAGGTTATACACAATTCTGTTTTGTGGTATCTTGCCTGTAAGATATTTTTAGTTTCTATTGTTCCATTTCGAAATTATTGTCAAAAGTGTCCTACATAAGTCTGACGTTATTGCGGTATTGCTACATTTTTAGACCTATTGTTACAAGGTCATCCCTATTCTCTCAAAGTGACCTTGAAGTCAACTTTTTTTTGTGCCGTGTTTTTCCATGGACCTAAAAAATAACTAATGAACATATTTTGGACTAGATGTGTTATCCTGGGGACTGACTGGGGACTGGGTGTGACCTATATCTAGAAATGTCTGTCCCAAATTACCCTTTTCCCACCTGGGCTCTGGTGAAATGTAGTGTTCTATACAGTATATAAGGGGCCATTGGGACCACAGTCATAGCGTGTTTTAGTCAGTCCCAGTGACTCCAATGTGTCTTAGAGATTTCCTGTCAGGAAGAGCCAGGCATGGGATAAGTCCAAGTTCTACCCGGACAGCTTGGCCAGATCAGTGGTCACAAAGAAAATGACTCATCTAAACAAGGGTCCACTTTCCAACAAAACAAATCAGAACATTTATGTAAACCCTAATGGTATTTCCTTGATCGTGTATACAGTTTGTAATAGTATTAAGGCTACTGGTTTTCTGTTCTACCTCATCTTAAATTGCACGCACCTGGTATACCAGGTCTAAATAAGACTCTAATTAGGGGGCTGCAATGACAGAATGGAGTGGAACTGGTTTCAAGGTTCAGAGTTGAATACCACTGATCTAAACAATCCATGGAAACCTTATATTGTAATCATTGAGTCAAAGTTACATGTAAACATGTCACTGTTGAACATTAACTGTCTTCCCCTCTTGTCAAGATACACTCAGTATTTTCATGAGACCCATAAACCCCGAAATGAACAAAGTTGTGAAGAACAATAAGACATTTTAGTAGCACTATCTACTGTAGTCTCCATAGTAAAAACCTTAAAATGTGTGTGATATTTCAACTAAAGAGGGTTTGTTACTGGCATCGTGGTTTATTTAAAATACTGCAGCTGTGTTGTTGGACAAACTGGAACACATTAGTGTCGTTTTTTACAGAAGTGTATTGCTAGAGTTGTTTAGTGCTGAAGACTGTATAAATACAATTAGAGAGTGACTCCACAAAAAACGAGGAGAAAAATAGACATTAACATTAAGGATTTTCTACAGAGAATCTATCCCATCAATTCCCTCAACTTGATCACTAGGCATTGATGCAACCAGCCAAGGTTTTGTCAATGGTGCTGCTGTATACCCTTTAGAGATTCTAAGGACTCATCCAGTTTTTTTGTCCTCATGAGGGGGAAAAGCAGCTGATGATATAATAGTCTGTGTGTGTGGACCATGTTCAATTCCTTGGTGATGAGGAACTCAGAGGCAGACATTATTGCTTGTCCGCGACAAGAAGAAAAAACGAATAGTCAGACTATGTAGACTGCACTTCTCCAAATGAACAAGTGAAATAAATCCTTATTTAGCACCAATTATTGAGATAGGCTGAACTAATCCAGCTGTATGTTGGTTGCTCTTATGTGTGGTGTGGTGTGCTTCATCCCAAAAAATAATATCTTTAGTATGAGTATGCCGGTTGAGATTTATAGCACACAAACAAAAACTGCCATAGCTGTTTTCAAAATGTTTCAGTAGTTTCTTTAATTGCTGGGTTTTATCTTATTCATCAGCAGGCGCTCACAGGCAGACCGCTGTGGGCAACCGGAAAGAGGAGAGGTGAAGTAACCAGTTTAGAAACCCTGCTTAAATTAGACTTAATCCCCTGTTTCTCAGTTTATGACATTTTTTTACGAGCTTAGCATTGTTTCAATGTTAGGGAGTCAAACAGAAACTGCTAGCAAGTATGAACTAGTATAATACTAGTATAAACTGTCTCATCATTAGAACTTCTTGTTGTGAGCAAATACATGAGGGGACTAAAGTCCTAAGCCCTATGTTAAGTGTTATAGTGGCAAATGTCACCTTGGTTCGGCCCGTCTCGAAGTCTACAGAACCCAGGGTTCCAAGCTTACGGATGAGTTTGGAACGCACTTTAGTATTAACGCTGGGCTGTATTTCATCTCTTAGGGCGGTTTGTGAATTGGAGTAGTGTCTGGGATGATGGGGTTGCTGTGAGTCATGGCCAGCCTTTCATAGCAGTTTGTGGCTGCAGCTGTGAATGCTACTGGATGACAATTATTTAGGCATGTTTCCTTTTCTTTGCTCGAAACTGGTCTTACCAACTGGGTGGGGGTTGAAGATGTCCGTGAAGACACTTTCCAGTTGGTTCTCTGTAATTCTTCTGGCCCTGCTGAATATTGAATGTGAGCCCCTTTTAAAGTCTTACAATGGCAATGGAGAGTGAGAGCATGTAATCACCCATAAAAGCTGATGTGCTCATGTATAGTTTAGTGTGGCTTGCATCAGAGTTGGCATTGATGGCATTTAGAATGTCTGGGTGTTGAACCCAATGTTTAAAAAATACAAAATATGTGTTTATACATTCATTCATACTATATAAGAGTAATTGTTTTTACATCTAAGCCTTTGGAAGGAAGTGCAAAAAGAAAAATCAATGCTTTAGAACAGCGGACTATGGAATGGGAAGACAAACTACACTTGTTGTTTATTTGCATGATTGACAGACAAGTGTAGGGCATGAGATCTCACTCAAGAGGGACGTGGGAAAGAAGTGGACATGAGGTTTGTGTGGTGGGAGATATATTAGCTGGAAGCACTGGGAATTATAATATGTTTATGAGTAATTGCTTTAGGGCTATTAGTATAACACTACTTAAATGAAGTCCTTTAAATGTCCAAAAGTTACCTCACAGCCATGTTAGGAGCAGTGGTAGCTAACACAGCTACGTTAGCTAACAAGCTCAACCGACCCAGCTGCACCAGAACTAGAAACAAAATAAATTGTTAAAGTGATGGAATCCTTAACCAGTCAACATTTTAGTCTTTTGTCATTGATTCACTTCTTAAAGTGGTTAATGTTAATATGCTGCAGCACACATTTGTGGCAGTCCTTGTAGCAGAAAGAACAGATAACATTTAATAACATAACTAAATCATGACGACACCGGAAACAAAACCTCATACTAAGACCAACAAGAAACACTGGGGAAGCTAGAACTAAAATAGTGTCCGTTACGGGGGAAAACAGGTGGGGGCAATAATGAACAAAAGCAGGTGTACGTGATGAAGTGAGGGAGAGAGTGCAATGGATTCCCTGGAACGACAGGCTGCCAGGCCAAAACACGACAGACCTAGTGATGGGCCGAACGTCACTCTCTGAAACACAGAGACAATCGAAACAATTGTGTCTAGGCTTTATGAAATGCTCGAAACATTTACTCCACAGTGACATCTGCCGGTTGAAAAAAAAATCTGATGTTTAATGTTCTTACTGATGTATTTTCCCTTATTACTGGACAATAATGTGACTCAATAGTTTTGATCAACTTAAGTGCAAGTAAAACGTGGGGTTCGTATCCCGTTATTCTTGTGTTTTCCGAGCCTGCTTTTCATTAAACCATTCTGCCATTGTAATATTTGGGGTGATAAAGGCATTTGGGAGCAACACTACGCATTACGCCCCATTTGCAGTTATTGAGAGAGGAATGTTTATACTTCAATTGCTAAATAGAGGACGGCGTTTGAAACTGTCGACACTGATCGACACGGGCGCTCAGGCGCCAGTGAACTGTGGAAACCTGCGCTTTACAACAAGCAGTTAAAAAAAATACTTTCTACTAAACAGGCAAACTTAAAAAACTTGTCTCACAGCTCTCTTGAAATAAATTGACACAATTGATTCAAAGCTGTTGGTATTGCCACCTCCCGACAGGCCTCCTGGGTTAATTAAATATCACTTTACAGTGTTGCGACACCTGCCGTCATGTGACCAGAAATGTTCCGGAACATTGTTTCTCCGACTAAGTGAGTGTCGGGAACAGTGTTGAAAAGATCAGAACAGTATTGAGCGTGTGTATAGCAGCCCATCACTACTTAAGACATTGTTTCTAATACAATGTGTTGAAAAGCCAGGAACAGCTATCATTACTTACTACTTCATTGAAAAACCCTGAATAGTGGTTTACTTTGTGAAGAAATTCTAAAAGATCATCAGGGGCCAAAATTCACTGCTGCTACAGCCTAGTTCCAGGGGCAAACGGGGCCCCTGGATGGGGTGAAGAACAGTAGCAGGGGCTCAGGCTGAGGACAGGGTGGAGGACAGTAGCAGGGGCTCAGCCTCAGGACAGGGTGGAGGACGTAACAGGGGCTCAGCCTCAGGACAGGGTGGAGGACAGGGTGGAGGAGCTGGCAGATTAATAAATGATATAACCCAAAACAGTAAGAGTCCAAGGGATGTAATCGTTTTTGGCATTTCAGTCTAACCCTTAAAAAGCCAAACCTAACAGGGGCCACTTTATTTCCAGCATGTTGTCTGTCTTTCTGTGTGGTGCATGGTCACTGTTATGATTTTTGCATCTTGGTTGTGGATTGACTGAAATAGTTATAAGTTACTTTTGATGGTACACTAAGGATGGAGGAAAAGTATGAACCTAATGGAAACACCAAAACAGAGAACAGTGGTAGCTTGCAATAGGTGACAATAAATAGCTATGATTCCTTAAAGTTTTGCTTATGTGGTGTAACATGTACATTATATGGCCAGTATATTTGTCACATAAATTACAGGCCAACAGGCCTCCTACAGGTTGACTGCCACCAATGATTGTTGTCATTTGGACAGAGTTCAAAAAGAGACATCATACCATTAGTAAGCATTTTACTAATGTCAGCCAGAGAGACAGAGAGAGGGTGGGTAAGAAAGAGAGCGATAAACAGTTCCACAGATCTCAAGGATAGCAACCCAGCCAGACCAAGCCACATCATGAGAACTATTTTAAATGTGGTTCTGGTGTGCAGCAGGTCATTTGTGTTGCTGCTTTATCCGAGCACTGGAATTAGTTTTTACTCCAAACCAATGACTTGCTACTGAGAAAAGCAATGTGCACATTGTCCAAAAACGTTTGGTGCACCTGAGGCAAAACGTATAACCACATAATGGAGATTTCCCACGGATTGTGGAGTGCTAAAAAGAAGTACAATATATCACAGACAAACGTCTGTTAGGTGAAGCCCTCCAATGAGCAATCACAGTAGCAAGATGTGTGACTCCTTGCTATGAAAAGAGGGCCACCATTGGAGCACAAAACCAACCAATCTGCATGTCTTTCATCACAGCACTCTTTGCACATTGTTACCACTTGAGAATTAAGTGTGAAATATTTACTTACACTTTTGTAATTGTTTTCTTTTAATTTGGTGTTTCTTATTTGGTACTTCCTATGACAATACTAAAATGCTTTCCCATGCCAACAAAATCCATTTCATTTGAGAGAAATAAGAACCCGGTTTTCCTTAATCTCCCTGGGCACCACTTTGGTTGACTTGTAACAGCTCTGAGGGCTCCCCACCCCCACTGGAGGTAAATGGCCCATAGACTTGCCCTTCACACCTCTGTTGCTAGGCCAAGTTGCTAGGCTTGCCTTTTAATTGGGGTCACATATCCCCAATTCCGGCCCCCTTTTCTCTATGTCAATGAAGCGCTGGCTGTGTGAGGAGCCACTCTCTCATAAACCTCTGCCCTGCCCTGTTCCCCAACAGCTGGACCACAACCAATGGATTGTTTTACTGAAGTCCTGAACTCCGGCAGCGCACACTGGTTTTAGTGCTTCTTTAATACAGTAAGTGGTCATCAATTGGTGTGTTGGAGGTGTACTGAAATCGGCATATGTTGTTTCTTTTCTGGCCAACCAGTATGCTTGTTCATTGCTATGCTATTCCTCAAGATGGACCTTGTGCCGTTGTGTTAACATAAGATGGAAGCCCAGAGGGCCAAGGTATCGTTGATGTAGAATGCTGGTCCTAACCTAGCTGCTATTCTATAGTCATACTGGGCGTCGTGTTGGCTTTTTGGTTACTGTACATTTACCTGATAGTCTTTTTTGTTTGCCTAATCCTGCTCATTCCATGTGTTCCTGGTGCTGCCCCTAGCCTGCTGGCCCCTGGTCTATAGCCTAGCATGCTAGCCCTCTGCTATGTATTATTAATGGAGTGATTCGTCACAAATCCCAAAGGAAACAATTATCCCAATTTGTTTTGTTTGTTTATTGTTTAATTTTATCACAATATCTTTACTGTAGTGGAGGTTTTGTGGCAATAACTGCTGTTATGATCTAATTTGTAAACATTAGCAACAGAGTGGCCTAAAGTACTTAGCAGGCATTCAAAAAGAAATTAGGTCCCCAGTAATGGTCTTGATGAGAATTGAGCTATAGTCTCTGAGGACCTTCTATTTAACACAGTTCAACTAATCCGGTAAAATAGAGCTGGAGTGTTACCCTGTTAATGGCCAAATACGGGAAGGCTCTCTTCATAGGCTTTCTCTTACCTTTTTCTCCAGTTTTGAAGGATGCCGACAGAGACAATGCAGGCGATTTGAAAGATTTGCTACAACAATTAGCCAACAATCAATCAAATGTATTCTATTAAAACCCAGAAGAAAAAACTCCCTAGTAGGGTCAACATTAGGAGGGGTGGCCAGTCCTCTTCTGGCTGTGCTGGGTAAGGATTCTACCTTTTGTGCCAGGTCAATGTTTTTACACGATCAGAAGACAAGCATGTCAGTGAGTCTAAACAAGAGTGCCTCATGAAGTGTTTGACATTCAGATGCAAACCTCATGACTGGTTGTGTTCTAATATGAGAAAACTTTAGGCCACTTGTCTGAAAGAGACAATAAGCTAGTCTACTGAATGAATAGGGATCGTAGAGGCCGATACCTGAAGCACTCCATTAGGCTACAAGATAATGATATATTTGGTATAGCTGCCTAAATATCTGACTTAAATTGGGCAACACTGTCTTAAATATGAGGGAGAAAGCTTTTGTATTCAATGTCTTCAGCATAGGGCCATTCAACTGGAATGTTGAACCCTGATTTTTCATGCCTCTGTTTATTGGTAAATCTATCCAAAGTATTTACATTGGATATTTAGCAGCATCACCGAAAGGAATTGTACATATTATGGTTACAGTACATATTGGCACAGTATTTTCAATTAACTGGTACAGTTAGAGCATTCCATTTCTTGTCATGTTTGACCGTATGATGGATTAGAATTCCATCCAAACCCTCACAAAAGAAATCCAGCAAAAGGTATTTTGCATAAACCTAATAAAATATGGCCATGTTAGGTGTCATGTTTTTGGTGGAGGCACACTGGGTGTACGAAAAATCATTGTTACCACGATCTATATAAATGTGCAGATGCAATATATGATTATGTAGTCTTTGTACATTTTTGTACTTTTGACGACGGTAGGCACAGGCCTTAATTTATTTTTCAACCAAAAAGCAGCCCTGCTACTGAAGCTCTAAAGTGAAGGTGGAGGGAAAAGGCCACCTATGGTTTTCATAACTGGCAAATAAAGTCACTCACTGAATATATTTCAAGCGATGCATTTTTGGTTTCCAAATGAACACTTTATAAATAATCCCTAAATGTCTTCTCAGTTCGAACAGGAACCATGATTCCTGTGACGGAGTTCCGACAGTTCTCCGAGCAGCAGCAACAGTTCCGGGTTCTGAAGCCCTGGTGGGATGTGTTCACAGACTACCTCTCTGTGGTCATGCTGATGATTGGTGTGTTTGGATGTACCCTACAGGTCAGTAGCATTAAAACCACCTCCTCATGTCTTCCACAAAATGTCTCTTTTGACAGAAATTAGTTTCAAGACGTGACAATGTCTTGTACATAAGTCTATACCCAGAGGCCTAAACAGGTCGACAACATTCTGGTTCTTAGGATTTTCTGCTTGTAGTCTGCTTTGTGTTACCGTCTAGTTTTATAGTATATAGTAGGTTTGACTTTACTTCTAATATCAGGTATAATTAGAGATGTTGAAGTGCTTCAATACATTTTTTTAAAGTGACTTGCTAAATTGCAGTTTTAAATCAATGGTAAAGTAAAAGTAGTCATTCGGCAACACGGCTCTATTTAACTGGCCTGTCCTGTACTGAAAGAAAACCCTGTGTTGGTTCATGTAGGCAGCTCAATTTCAGAGGAGTTTATCAACGGAAAGTGGAAGAAAATACTGCCCATCACACACACATACACACTGCACACCAAAAAAATGTCCCACTGCTTTCCCCACACCCTCTTCATAAACAAATGGAATAAGGTCCAAATGGATCCGTATTCCCTATAGTGCATTTTTTATAGATTTACACTAAAAAGGAATAGGATGCAATTTGGGACATGATTCCAAGAGCCCATGGCCCCTGACTTTACCTTCACCCCAGGTTTGACAGGACTAAGTTTGACTGGCTGAATCCGAACAGCATCTGAAATGATCCCTATGCCATACATATACTGCATTACTTTTGTCCATAACTGAGCTACATCTGTATATACAACTTTGTATATACAGGCCCTATACCTCAGAGCCATACAAATCATATTCCATTGCATCATCAAATCCAAAACCATATATATGGATACAACAGACTTGCATACCAAATCCTACAAATTGCTATGAGACCAGGTTGTCCAAACACCATCTGACGTCCATTAGTTTATATGGGCAGCCTCTTTAATTGAAGCAGATTGTGTACTAGGCCTAATTATTTCCTGGCTTCATGGGATTGGTTGTCTCAGTTTAGAGTAGTGGGGTAAACACTGGCCTTGCCAAAGAGACGTTTTGGGAAGAAGCCAATGAATTGCTCTACACGTAGCTACCGCATAGAGAGAAAGGAGAGTGGAAAGAGCAACGGTAAAAGAATGAGACCGTAAAAGATGCGTGAATGAGAATGCAAGAGACAGATTGAGAGAGAGAGGTACGGTAGAGAAAGGGAGAGCATGATATAGGACAGAGGAATGTAGAATAGAAAGAGAGACTCAAAGGGGACTGTAGAATGGCCAGAGTGGGAACAGGGCAGGTAACATGAGATGTGAGAGAGTCGAGAGAGAGTGCGATGTGAGAGAATCGACAGAGAGAAGACCATAGCTTTTACCAGACAATTATGCTGATCCTCTCTCCAGAGACTGTACTCAGCAGGTCTGAGGTTTCTCCTGCCCTGTACTGCAGCAGCACAGCCATGTACGTCAATATCCCTTCCCCATAAAATGTGTGTTATTCAGGCCGTGTCACTGGTTTGGATCATAGCAGAGAGAAATACATCTTCGCATAGCTGAGGAAGGAAATGGGTCACTGACTATGAATGGTATAAAAGCTGCCTAGACAGGTCAAACATTAAACAGATTGATTTAAAATGAGTTTGTCTCCCTCTTCAGTCTGCTCTGGCTAAAGCACTAATTTGTTATTTCCTGTCTGAGTCATATCTTTACCAATGTCAGGGCAGGTCATTAGATATCCCCCTTTGTTGCTTGTATTATCACTGTAGCACATTTATTGTAACAGACTGCTTCCAAGTTGCAACCCAGAGCCAACTGTGACGAGGGTCGGGTTTCAAGGACAGACTGGCATAGAGATCACTGAGGTTTTTTTATTGATCGCTTTTGCTGGCTAGTTTGTATCAACTGCCTGCGGATGTTCTGGCATGACTGTCTTCTAATGTCCGGAGAGAGTTCTCTGCCCATGTCAGAAAAGTTATTTCCCACACAATACGAAGTGGCCAAAGGTTTCCTACAATGGCGTTGTTGCCTAGGCCTGGAATTTTGATGCTGTTTATGTATGAATTGCTTGATGTCTGTTGTTTGTTCTTCATCTTATTCCAGGTGATGCAGGACAAAATTATCTGCCTTCCCCAAAGAATGCCCAAGCCAAATCAAACATTAATCTACCAAAATAAAACAGAGTTGATTTCGCCAGAAGTGCATGAAATGGTGGGCCTGAAAACCAACTTGGACATTCAGCAGTACAGCTTCATCAACCAGATGTGCTACGAGAAGGCTCTGCACTGGTACGCCAAGTACTTCCCTTACCTGGTCCTCATACACACTGTGATTTTCATGGTGTGTAGCAACTTCTGGTTCAAGTTCCCAGGCTCCTGCTCTAAGATAGAGCATTTCATCTCCATCTTGGGAAAGTGCTTTGACTCCCCCTGGACCACAAGAGCCCTTTCTGAAGTGTCTGGAGAGAACCCGGAGGAGAAGGTAGCTTTGGCTCTTTAATCTGCATGTTTTTATTTGTAATCAAACACTTACTGTGGGGTTGAATAATAGATGGTCAGCATTTGTTTTTGGCCCTCTATGTGGGCTCTTTATGTGTTTGCATGCATGTGAATGTAATGCATTGTATCTATATATATATATATATATATTTTTTTTTTTTACAATGATGTGCATTAACAAGTAGCCAATCCATTCTTTCTAGGACAATAAGAAAAGCAGTGCCAGTGAAGCAATTCTCAATGAGTCTGTAGAAGTGAACTTGGAGAGGACCCAGTCCCTCAAATCCATCCCAGAGAAGATCGTAGTGGACACGCCTACTGCCAGCGCCCTGGATAAGAAAGAAGGAGAGCAGGCCAAAGCGCTTTTTGAGAAGGTGAAGAAGTTCCGTATGCACGTTGAAGAGGGGGACATCCTTTATATTATGTATGTTCGTCAGACTGTTCTCAAAGTGTTAAAATTCGTCCTCATCATCGCATACAACAGCTCCTTAGTGTCTAAGGTGCAGATCACAGTGAAGTGCAATGTGGACACACAGGACATGACGGGATATAAGAATTTTTCCTGCAATCACACCATGGCTCACCTGTTCTCCAAGCTGTCGTACTGCTACCTTTGCTTCGTTGCTGTGTACGGTTTTACATGTCTCTACACTTCCTACTGGCTCTTCTACCGCTCATTAAAGGAGTATTCCTTTGAGTACGTACGTCAGGAAACAGGAATTGATGACATCCCAGACGTGAAGAATGACTTTGCCTTCATGCTGCACATGATCGACCAGTATGACCCGCTGTACTCCAAGAGGTGCATATTATAATTAAATTTTGAATTGATTCAGCCAATGTTTACAGGTATTTCAGTCCTCCCATTGGAGGACTAAATTCCCCCATTGGAGGTATTTCAAATCTGCCATTTTGATTCTGTGCATTAGATAATTAAGTAATCTCTATTTTCTCTCTCAGATTTGCAGTGTTTCTGTCTGAAGTCAGTGAGAACAAACTAAAACAGCTGAACCTGAATCACGAGTGGACACCGGATAAACTGCGTCAGAAACTTTTGACCAACCACAATGACAGACTGGAGCTGCAGCTCTTTATGCTCTCGGGACTCCCAGATACCATCTTCGAGGTGACCGAGCTCCAGTCCCTAAAGCTAGAGATCATTAACAACGTGACCATTCCAGCCGCGATTGCCCAGCTGGAAGACCTGCAGGAGCTGGTGCTGTATCAGTGTTGTTTAAAGATCCACCCCACAGCTATCTCGTTCCTCAAGGAGAACCTCAAGGTATGCTATTTGGACAGTTGGGTTTTATTTCTCTTTGTATATATTAACTATGGCTCGTGATGTTTTATTCTATTTTATGTGTGGTGCATTTTGTCTGCATTTGTTGTTGATCTTCAGGGATTAATTTGGTACTGATCTGGATTTTAAAATATTTTAGTATTCGCATACTGTATCGTTAATTTGAAAAGAGGTGTAGTTAAATAACTTAATGTATTTGGCAATACACCTTGGAGGTTGTCTTTAATACTTTGAAACAATTACCCAGATACATATTTGGAAGAATATATGTATTTATTAACTTTTTTACCAGACACTTAAATATGTGCTTTGTAACCCAGGTTTGAACTAAGTTATCTATTTTTGTACATGTCCATCTGTCTGGCTGTTTGTCCGCCTATCTATCCATCCAAGGTGCTTAGAGTGAAGTTTGATGACAGCAGAGAGCTGCCTAATTGGCTGTACCAATTGAGGAATCTCGAGGAGCTCTACCTCATTGGTTCACTGAGTCCTGATGCTTCCAAGAATGTTGTGCTGGAGTCTTTGAGGGAGCTGAAGAATTTGAAGACTCTGTCGCTCAAAAGTAACTTTACAAAGATCCCCCAGTCCATCGTGGACGTGTCTAGCCACTTGCAGAGGTTGTACATCTATAACGACGGCACCAAGATGGTGATGCTCAACAACCTGAAGAAGATGGTAAACCTAACTGAACTGGAGCTGGTGCATTGTGACCTGGAACGCATCCCACATGCAGTATTTAGCCTTACAAACCTACAGGTATGATATTCTGTATTTTTTCTGCTTGCTAGAATTGTCTGCACTACAGGTTATTCGGACGTACTGGTTGCCGGGTTCCTAAAATGATTACGGAATAATCAGTAAGTGGTATTATGGTAATTCTTAGGAGTAACCAAAATGTCGAAACGCCACTCCAAACTTGGAGGGTGTTCCTCTGAGCATTCCTCAGTTTGTGATATTTTAAGATTTTTTTGTATATGAGCAAAGAGTTTCAATTGTGCTTCTCCAGCAAACAGTTTTTAGTGGTTTACTCTATCGCAAATAGGCATTGCCAATTGCTGAACTGTTCTGTATTGACACTTACATACTTTAACTCCACAGGAGTTGGACCTGAAGGAAAACAACCTGCACTCCATTGAAGAGATAGTTAGCTTCCAGCACCTTCGCAAGCTGACGTGTCTAAAACTCTGGCACAACAGTATCGCCTACATCCCAGAACATATCAAGAAGCTGAGCAGCCTGGAACGCCTCTACTTCAGTAATAACAAGATTGAAATCTTGCCCTCGCACCTGTTCTTATGCAACAAGCTTCGTTACTTGGACATGTCCAACAACGATATCCGGTTTATTCCACCAGAGATCGGAGTCCTACAGAGTCTTCAGTACTTTTCTGTCACTTGCAACAAGATTGAGAACCTTCCAGATGAGCTGTTCTTTTGCAAGAAGCTCAAAACTCTCAAGCTGGGCAAGAATATGCTGTCATTGCTCTCACCAAAGATCTCATACCTGGCTCAGTTGACGCACCTCGAGCTGAAGGGCAACCATTTTGAGCTTCTGCCTCCAGAGCTTGGGTTCTGCCGGGCATTGAAGCGCGGCGGCCTAGTGGTGGAGGACACCCTGTTTGAAACCTTACCTTCAGATATCAGAGACAAAATGAAGGCTGAGTGATATGTCTTATAATATCAATATATGCGATAGTCTAGCATTCTGTCCAAAGGATATAACTGTACAGTGTTAATGTTGGCAGCTTCTTCAGATTCAGCCTTAGTTTAAAATATATTTAAGTTTGAGTCCGATTGGAGTGATTTTATCTTTTAATAGTTTTAGTAGTAATTCATCCACTAAAACAATTTTTTTTCTCCTCAATTTGGTCAGATTTCAGTGTTGTCATTCAGTAATGGACCTCTAACACCCACCACGTGCTTATTCAGCCATGTTCAACTTATGTAGCACACATTGCTATTGAGGCCTATTGTACCCATGTAGGCTACAAAGCCTTGGCTACACAGTAAACAATTTAAGCACATAACTCTTTTCTCAGTTTCAGGAAAAATAACAGTAATTCCCTTCAAAAAGGTACTACCTGAGCCTTCCGATAATACTATAATGATTACTGTACTGTTACTGTATTTTTTACTGTAATTTTTAGCAAGTAGCCTTAATTTTTCAGATCTGATAAAATAACTGCATTTGCAAGAAACAACACTGATTAATAACAGTGCATGTAATTTGTGGAATTCATTTCTTATCTTATTTTCATCCACTCATGACAACACTCATGAAAATTCATCTTTTAAAGTTATCAGGTTGTTGAAATTAAATGTGTTATTGTTGGCAAAATGAACACTGATTGTACATCAAACTGCCTTAAAATTCATTACAAATATATTGGCTCCTGCCTTATGGGCCATTCTTGCTTGGACAAGCCCATTTCATTATATGTGCATAAAGAAAATGCACGTTTGTCTTAATCTGACAATCAGAGTTGACCAAAATGGTATATTTTACTGTAAACTAAGCTCATCAAGATCCATGTTCCTTCAGTCTGGGGGGTAGATGTGAAATGTGTTCATTTTTGTATGTTTTATGTATTATGTGTTACTTCATTATAGAAAGAAATATGGCTTTGTGTTAAAACAAAATGGTTCTTATAGTCCTTATGCAGTCTTTAAATCGCTACTGAATATCTAATAAATCACTCTGTGTGATTATGTAATGAAACAATCTGACATGTTGAATAATTTATTCACCTCGGCTAACTTAGGCCTTTGAAATGTTCTTTCTGATTGTGTGGATATTTTGATATTAATTTAAAGATAAATACATACACAGCCCTGATTAGCTAATATGGGCTAAATCATACCATCAGTCAATTACAGAACAACTTATATGCATATATTTCCTTCGCACCTGACCAGATCAACATTTATGGCAGATTTTTCAAATATTGTATTTGAAAGACATTTTTGTGATATTTTTTCCACAAATTTAGAGTTTTATTTTCAACTTAATTGTGTGGAAATGTATATATTTTTAAAACTGGCAAATCATGTTTTGGGGCCTTTATTATTAAGTATACATGGTACCCAAGGTATACTTGGGTACAAGCCTGTGATAACGTTTAAATCCTTGTGCTCATATGATGAACCCAGTTTACCCAACTAGTTGACTACGTTAACGGTTGGACTCTTTAATGTTAATGCCCATGCAAAAACTGACAAATCAAGCTGCCATTTTCACAATTTGATCTGTTTTCTTGTTTTACATGTAGTTGCTAATTAACACGTAAATCACTGTGTACAGCCCATGTGCACTTATTTTAAGACAATGAAGGTCTGCTTCATTGTATTGTATTACTGCTTGATAAATTTTCATGAGCTTTATATTTTGTTAGCCTGCTTATATTGTGTTGGCCACATATGCTATTCAGCCACTCTAGCCTGCAATAGATTTCTATACATCACATGCTATTGCACCACCTTGTATTTATGTAAAGCTTGACGTGTTTACAATGCATTTGTATACTGACACTGCCATGTCTATTCTACAAGTAAACTACTTCAGTATATGCATTCTAGCCTGCTAGTATTATTACCCTGTTCATATCCTTTGTAGGTATACCTTACATATCTACATACCAACAACTGTTAGAGACTGGGAAGAACTGTCAACTATGGCCTAACTCAGCAGTTGTTTACCTATCTTATTCACCAAACTGACTTTGTGCTGTAATTCAACCTAAACTATTACATTTCATGTATCATCTAAATACATAAAAAATAATAACTACAGCTCTGCCTTTGACTGCTCACTCTCCACAGTAAATGTGTATCATCCATTCACCAGTACACATATTTTTTAAGAGTATTGCTTCATCCTAAAGTATCCTTATAACAATACTCAAAACAAAACACCCTGCACACTCTTACTTAGATGAATACTTCACAAGGTCCATGGTTTAGTAATTTCTGTGTTTTATACTCAGAGCAGCAATCTCCCTTGGGCGGAGTCAATATAATACAATGGTCTGTGGCCACCACCTGCGAAACCATTCCCTATTCTGGGTGGTGTTGCTGTCGCCTTTCCAGTGGACCTGTTGTCACTTTTATTTTGCCCAAAACAGGTGACATTCTAAATACGCTCAATAATGCAAATATTTGGCCTTTGTTCATTCAAAAGTCCTCTAAACTCTTCCAAATTCCTTGGCTGGCTGCCCAGTCCGAGACAACGGCCATATTTGTGTTATGCATCATTTGTTTTGCTAACAAACACATGGCTTGATTCATGAAGGAAATGCTGAACCCAGTGGAATCCTGGCAATGGCACACAAACACAGCATTGAGAATAATCATAATAGTTATGTGATTTTCCATTTCATGAAATTCTGAAAATGATATTGTCTTCTTAACACCACCACCTGCAACACAACTTGTTCAGAATGTAGTGTTTGACTAAAGCAAGGGTGCCCAAACTTGGTCCGCGGAGACCTTTGATTTGGCTTACCACGCCATATAATATAATACAGTTTGGTATAATGCCACATTACTTTCAGCCCACGGCCCTCAGTCAAGTTCGATTTTTGGCCCTTCAAAGGTCTGGGCTAAAGGATACCTAAAAGGATACCTAAGAATATACAGTATAGCCTACATGACAACTGTCTCAGCACCATCTTGGTTATGTCCCTTTTAACCTGTTGTGACAGGTCGGGGTAACGTGTGGTGCTCCAATCATAGGAATCAAACTGAGGGCCAATTAACTGCATGTTTTCACTTCTTGGTAACACATTCCGATCACTAAGAAGTAAGGGCCAAGTAGGTTATTATTATTAAGAAAAAACAAAAAGCAACAGATACTAAGCCCTTCATATAAGGAGTCAGTCAGCCCTGAGTTACGGGAAGAAGCTTTTATGCTTTGGTTTTAAAAGATGTAAACAAAACAGTTTTATTCAGAATGTTTCTAATAGAGATTTGATCAGATTGCCATCAATCTACACACAATTGCCCATGAGGACATAATGAAGTGAATGCATATCAATGTATTTATCTGTATAGAGGCTCTGTGTATGTTTTGGTTTTATCAGTATGTGCCTATAATCAGGGATGGGCAAATACATCAAAATGTCTCAAATATTCACATAATCCTGTAATCCCCCAGATAAAGGTTTGTTTTGAAGTACCCAATAGTTTAATGTTCAACCAACAGTTTGCTAATGAATCAATTGTAGCCTAATTAAGTTCCTTGGTGTTTGGTAATGAAGGGCCTACTTTGCATCAGCTCAATGGCCTTACAAGTCATTCATTCAAGAAGACAACAGATGGTTCTTTACAGCAACTAGTTTCCAAGTAATTCATAATTTGATTGTTAATCAATATAATAATAAATGTAACACGTTACACCATATCGTGGTCTTATAAGGGAATTTTGTACCAAACTAAAACGCATTGTTATTTTTTTGACGACATTTTAACATAGCCTGAACGTAGCACGCTAACGTTGACTGTGAGGGCTGCTACTCTAAAATAGTTATCACGAACATTACCTCAAGTGTTAAATTATTTAGTGTATGCTACTAAAATGAACACCAGTACCGAACGGTTAAAAATGTTAACAGTTTATGGTAAAAATCGTTGGATAGCTGGCAACCTACGTGTATCTTACTTCGACCTTCTTCTTCGGATATGGATCAATTTTCTTTTCTGATCTCAACAAGTCTGGGCAAATTACTCAGTCAAAATCAGATTAAACGTTTTATAATGTCACCTTAGACTGTTCGCAAAGGATTTTACAGTATTTTTAAACCTAAAGAAATATGAAGCCATTTTCATCAACCCTATCAAATACAAATTACAAAACAATATTTTGTATTTTAAATAAGTATTTTAAATACATGTATCATAAATACTGTCTATAATAACAATCGATAATACATTAATTTAATTCATTCTTGCGTCATGCAGTTCGAAGCATTCATTCTATGATTGCTGGAGCCTGATCTATTCTTCTGCAAGCACATAATAATTGACACCAGAGGACGTTCTTGGTCCGAGTCGTTGGAACCGATGCCTGAATCCTGCTCGGCCAGCAGTTTAAACAAACGGCTACAATTATGGAATTACTAGATAGAGAAAGAATCATGACTCTGAATCGGTAAATGTGTTCATTCAGAATCATTCGAGAACTGCACACCCCTACTGGTACGCATGGTGCAACCAAGATACGTGGCCGCAGCATGTCGCTATGGAGGAAACAACCAAAGTCTTCTAATCTGTTTATTGTCAGTCCAGCATTGCGGTTGAATAGATATGAAGCATTCCGTCTTTGTTTACCTTATCGTATCATGGAACGTAACGAAAATTATATTTTTTGTCTGAAGTATCGATGCAGCGGGACGTATAGTCTAAATTAACTTGAAGGTGAGTCATGTCTCTCCTTAGAAAACCTTGTGTAGATAATTGTATTAACGCCATAGCTGTACAGGCACCATAGGCTATGTGACCATTGTAACAAAGGAAAATTAACCCAATTATTCAGAAATGTCATGCAAGAGAATGCGCCAAGGATACTATATATTCAGCTTGGGTAGCTATTATACTATCGTGTCCTGAAATCAAGAGGCCTAGTTGTAGCCTATACATTTTTAGCTTTTTATAGTGTTGCCTACTAAATCCAGGCCAGACCTTACCCCCTAAAATAACAGTACACATATAGCGTGCCCATCCCTACCATAACCTTTTTTTACATTTCATCTTCAAACAGATGACGTCAGAGAGTTGGACGTCCCTATTATTCTGTTACGAGAAATGCTGTGTCACATCAAGAGCCCACATACACGAATCGTACGCCACTGTCAACCTGTTCATGCGCCCAGTGAACAGTAGCGATGCTGGATATTTCCAGTTCTGCTGGATTTCGTTATTACGCATTGTTCTCGTCTTTTCAAAGTAAACGTAGAGACAAAGATGCTGCCTTTAGAAAGGCAATGTTGGCTACAGTAATACACGCAGGAGCGGACATTAGCAATAAAAAACTATAATTAAATTAAAGTGTTGGGGGTTAAAAACTTGTAAATTATGATAGCTTGGCGTAGCTAAAAACATTTTTGGGGCGCACAAAGTACCCTTAGTTGCTGATGTTATTAATAATACAGTGGCAATAATCTATATACTCGTTGATGTGTATTGGGCAGTGTTTTCTGTCTTTGCATGTTCAAGACATTCTTGAATAGTCAATTTTTTTTTTTTGCTTAGTTCTAGTTTTTAGGTCTGTTTATTAAACCGTCTTCCTAAATTATAAAATTTAGGAATATACACTTTAACACGTTTTAATCCACTGATGTAAATGATAGGATACGATATTTTATGAAGATGTGATCACTTTATTGTGATGTCTTGTAAAACAAACACACCAACAAGTACTTCTTCAAGATGCAACTTGTAAGCTAGGAAACTAGTAAGATCTGCTAGATATACCTTTCTGCTTGCTCACGATTTCAGTTTCAGCTCTAATGTAATGCCAACGTCAGTGGCTCAGTGTTGTTATGCAAGGCTAGGTCAGCGTCCTAAAACCCTTTTCCCGATACCGTGTCTAGGGATTGGAAATAGGGTGGCATTTGGGATTCATACTTTATCACCATCTTGCACAGACTAATGTATACCAAATGTGTACCAAGTAATTTCAATTGGATTTCAGCATATTCTTTCACCAAATTTGACTGGCCTTCACCAACACCCCAACAGTCACATGATCATCTTAAGTCTCCATCCACCTGACAAGTCTCACTTGTCACAAACATTATGGTTTCAGAAGACATAAGCCGTTGTTGTTTATTATAGATGTAGTCGAGTCCACTGGGCTCAAATCTGTGAGTCCCTATGGTTAAATCTGAGTCTGATATAATGTCGGCCACCATAGTATTAATGGAGAAAGGCTGAGTCGTTGTCCGAGTTGGATGTGTTATTAGACAATGGGTCCTCGGGCCAAGTTTGAGAACCACTTAATTTTAAGAAACTCGTTATCTAAAGTTAAGCAAGTTACAGGAGAAACCAGATTTAGGATTCTTGCTCATTGACTGTTTTTTCACCTTGTGCTTAAAATTTGAATCTGCAAATCTTCTGTTTCTTGTTCAATGCTCTAACCACTAGGGTTTAGACTGCATGACAGTAATATAACTACATTGGCTCTCAAAAGTATTTCTCCCTGGGTCTTTTCCACAAATGATTGTATTACAACCAGAAATCATTATGAATTTAATCAGGAGGTTTTGCCTCTGATCAACACAAATATGTTCATGGACTCAAGTACTTCTTGGATATGAGGTACATCAGGATTTCTCTAATTTGGACCTGGGACCTCTGGTCTAATAACATTCAACCGGAGCACCCTCATTATGCCAGCCAACCAAACTCAAGTCAAATAAGTATATATAAAATAATATGTTTTGTCAGTCCATGATTTACATAACTTTTTTTGACAATCATTCAGTCATGATCATGGATGGACAGCAGACAAATTGTGGAAGCAGGTAGGGGTGTGTTATTTGAATAGCATCAGCATACTGTACATAGCGTTGTTAAGTAAAATGGTTAAAAGAAGCAGGTTTGCAAATTAAATTGAAAATATGTCATTTTTTTGGGGTGGTTCAAATAGTTCTGTTTTTCATGTGCTAAATCTGCTGTGTGTGGGACTCTAATACAGACCGTGCACCATACAGTATGTCATTTCTGTATGGAACCAAGCTACCGAATCAAATGTGTTACAGGCGTTTTAGTTTTTGAATGTCTGTCATTAATGTTGGAGAAACTGAAGTAGTATAATCTGTTCTATACAGAATTCCACATTAGTCCAGTGATAATTTTTTTGTGATAAATATCTTCTTGCATATGTGAGTTTTATTCTACACATTAGCTATTATTAAAAAAAGTTGCTGTCAGGGAGGGCAGTAATAAATAATGTCTTTTAAGCTAAGAAGTTTGTTTCCTGTTTTTGTTGCAGTGATGTTTACTCTCACAGAGGTAGCAGCCCTGAATGACATCCAGCCAACCTATCGTATCTTGAAACCATGGTGGGATGTCTTTATGGACTACTTGGGTGTCGTCATGCTGATGCTCGCCATTTTTTCTGGAACCATGCAGTTAACCAAAGACCAAGTGGTTTGCCTTCCTGTCCTGGAACCGGCTGCAGAGGACAGTGGCTTCACAACACTGCAACCAGCAGAGGGGTCTGGTTCTGGGTCAGCAAATGGAGGGAGCAGGGTGACGCTAGCCTCTGCACCGCTAATCACTAAGGATCTACCAGATAGTGTTGTTCAGGAAATTCACTTCACACAGTTCGGTGGTCTTAGACATCAACCTCTGCCAACAGGTGTCAGAACAAACCTGGACTTTCAGCAGTATGTTTTTGTCAATCAGATGTGCTACCATGTTGCCCTGCCATGGTACTCTAAATACTTCCCATACCTCGCTCTCATACACACCATTGTACTCATGGTCAGCAGTAACTTTTGGTTCAAATATCCTAAGACTAGTTCAAAAATAGAGCATTTTGTAGGAATTTTAGGCAAGTGTTTTGAGTCTCCTTGGACGACCAAGGCATTGTCAGAAACGGCCTGTGAGGACTCAGAGGAGAATAAGCAAAGGCTCATTGGTGCCCCTTCCCTACCAAAACACTTCTCAACCAGCAGCGAAGAGGGAAGTCCTAACCAATCCACTCCAATGTTGGCTAAATCTGGGGTCAAGTTCACTGCTGATAAGCCCGTCATTGAAGTCCCATGCATGACCATACTGGACAAGAAAGATGGAGAGCAGGCCAAGGCTCTTTTTGAAAAGGTTAGGAAATTCCGTGCCCATGTAGAAGACAGTGATTTGATCTACAAGCTCTATGTTGCCCAAACAGTAATCAAAACAGTAAAATTCATTTTAATCTTGTGTTACACCATGACATTTGTTGCTGCAATTGACTTTGACCACGTGTGTGAGCCTGGCATAAAACATTTAACTGGGTATGCTAAATTCCAATGTACACATAATATGGCATTTATGTTACGGAAGCTGCTTGTCAGCTATATTTCGCTAGTCTGTATATATGGCCTAATCTGTATATACACACTCTTCTGGCTGTTTCGACGACCTCTCAAGGAGTACTCATTTGAGAAAGTCAGAGAGGAGAGCAGCTTCAGCGACATTCCTGATGTAAAGAATGACTTTGCGTTTCTCTTGCACATGGTGGATCAGTATGACCAGCTGTACTCTAAGCGTTTTGGCGTCTTTCTCTCTGAAGTCAGCGAGAACAAGCTGCGGGAGATCAGCTTAAATCACGAGTGGACCTTTGAGAAACTCAGACAGCATGTAACTCGCAACGCTCTGGACAAACTGGAGCTCCATCTCTTCATGTTGTCAGGTTTGCCAGATGCTGTCTTTGACTTGACTGATCTCGAGATCCTGAAGCTGGAGCTGATTCCAGAGGCCAGGATAACAGCCAAGATCTCACAGATGATCAACCTTCAAGAGCTTCACTTTTACCATTGTCCTGCTAAAGTCGAGCAGACAGCATTCAGTTTCCTTCGAGACCACCTCCGTTGCCTTCATGTCAAGTTTACGGATGTGGCAGAGATTCCCACCTGGGTGTACTTATTGAAAAGCCTGAGGGAGCTGTATTTGGTTGGGAATCTGAATTCTGAAAACAACAAGATGATCGGATTAGAATCCCTCAGAGACCTGAGGCATCTGAAGATCTTGCATCTAAAAAGTAACTTGACAAAGGTCCCAACTAACATAACAGACCTGTCTCCGCACTTGATCAAGCTGGTGATACATAATGATGGTACTAAACTCCTGGTACTGAACAGTTTAAAGAAAATGATGAACCTAGCTGAACTGGAGCTTCACAACTGTGAATTGGAAAGAATTCCTCATGCTATTTTCAGTCTGACCAACCTGCAGGAGCTGGACCTGAAATCCAACAACATTCGTACCATTGAGGAGGTCATTAGCTTTCAGCACCTCAATAGGCTGATTTGCCTTAAACTGTGGCACAATAAAATCATCACCATCCCATTATCCATTAGCCATGTTAAAAATCTAGAATCCCTCTACCTTTCGCACAACAAGCTTGAATCTCTGCCCGTACCTTTGTTTAACCTGCTCAAGCTGAGGTATTTGGATGTTAGCCACAACTCCATAGTGGTAATCCCTCTGGAAATTGGGTTCATGCAGAACCTTCAACACTTTGCTATTACTGGTAACAAGGTGGAGGTGGTACCCAAGCAGCTGTTCAAGTGCAGCAAACTAAAGACACTATGTTTGGGACACAACTCTATATCTGTCCTTACAGAGAAGATTGGCAATCTGGTGCAGCTAACAAATCTGGAGCTGAAGGGAAACTGTCTTGACCGCCTTCCCACCCAGCTAGGCCAGTGTCGCCTCCTCAGAAGGAACTGCCTGGTAGTGGAGGACCACCTTTTTGATTCACTCCCCCTTGATGTAAAGGAGAGTATTAATCAGGAAGCCAATGTTCCCTTTGCTAATGGGGTTCGAGAGTAAAGTTTGCCACTTTTTCCATACAATAATGGGATATGAAAAAGTGAAAAGAACTCCACACTCTTTGTATGCAGACAGAACGGAATAAAATATTTTTGCTCAGGGTCATCTTGATAGGACAGATGATGTTTTAAACGTTTACAGTTTAGCAATGTGCTATCTTGTTTGGCGAGTTTAGTACTGTGGAAAATTCTAGAATGGTTGACTGGTTCCAGTGTGATAGTGTAATAGGTTAGTTTCCAAGTGATTACTAGTTCCAGAATAATAGAAAGGTTCCAGAATAAGGAATTGGTTCTGGAGTGGATTAGTTATTGAATGACTGCAATAGATGGGGTAAAGAGATGGAATGCAGAGTGGGGATAGAAGAAGAACCCTGTAGAAGGTGGATATTTTTTTAAATGTCACAGATCCACAATGTTTTTAGTCAAGTTTGGTTGAGTTCCCTTCACCACTTTACCAAATTCATGTCTTTGTTAAACTACTAAATAATTTGAATGTTGGTTGGGTCAAATTTGTAGATGCCTGTAATGCAATGGCCTCCAAAACAGTTGATAACGATGAGCAAAAAATACTGCTATATTTTTTGAACACAATTTGCTAACAAGAGTACATTTTGTTTTAAAAATAAACAAAAGCATTGGTTGTATCTAAATCATTGGCACGAATGATAATTATAATAAATAAAATAAAATAGGTAAAAAAGTATTATTTTAAAGTTTACTTTTTGTTAATTGATAAATTGTTAATATTTCTATTTTTGAAAGCATTCTTTCTTTACAAAATGTTTTCACTCCTGCACAGTACTTTGTGTAAGGAATGAAAAATAAGATTAACCCATTAAAATCAGAAGAATTTTTCAGGCCTATGGTTTGTAATTGACGGAACTGCGTCAGAAGGGTATTTGGATGTAGAAAACTTCAGGGAAGTAATACAGTAATAATTTAATGTAGAATTGCAATATTTTCACAGGCCCTTTTAATGTGTCTCATTCTGTTTATGGCGATCAAACTAAATACACATACCGTACTTGTTTCTGTCAATAAAACCTTATATTGAATAGCTCACTGTTAGCTAAAGTAAAAATGTGTCACGGTCATGGTGTGCGGCGGAACCAAATGCAGACATTATTAAAAGAAAAGGTGATTTAATCCAAAAATCAAACAAACTACACGAACTAACAACGTAAATGAAAAGGGCTAACAAACATAAAACGATGTACAAAGAAACATGTAGAGTATTCACATGAATTGGAAATAAAACAGAGACAAACCGTGAAGTTGTGGAACACAAACAATAAACCACACTGAGTGTGGCTGTAGCCTAGCCTAAGTAGGCTCCCCAATCAGAGTCAACTGAATGCAGCTGCTCTGACTGGGGAGCCCACAATGGCATAGAGAGGGCTAGAGGCCTCTCTAGCCGGCATGCCCTGAAATGGCCAGGGGCCTGCAGCCAGGGCATGACAAAATGAATCAGCGTGGAATAAAAAGCACTCTATATGTGCCAACCACTGAATAGAAGACATTGGGGGTTACTCCAGTTGTATAAACTTAATGTAATTGCATCCGCTGGACTAAAGATAAATATGCAGCAGACTAACAGGCATTTCTTGACAAACTGGTACCAGTCCATGGACCTGAGTTGACATTGTGAGAAAGGATGATATATTTGACACAGCGGAATATTCAGCAATATTTGAACTAATACCACAAACCCTAAGATGCCTTATTGCTTTAATAAACTGATTACCAAGGCAATTAAAGCAGCAACGCGTGATGCTACGTCATAATTGTGGTATACAGTGGCAAGAAAAAGTATGTGAAATAACAGTTTTTGTGCAGTAATTTGCCATAGATTGTGATCCTAATCCAAGTCAGAATAGTAGACAAACACAATGTGCTTAAAATGATAACATAGAAACAGTTCTGATGTGTTGTGTGGTTATTGAACACACATTAACTGATGTGAACCATCAGCCTCAAAACTCTCTCAAGACATATGATCAAGAGTAGTTGATCTGCATAAGGCTGGAACGGGATACAAAACCATTTGAAAATGTTTCTGCATCCATCAGTCAACAGACAAATTGTCTATAAATGGAGACAGTTTAGTACTGTGGTTGCTCTTACTAGAAGTGGGCGCCCAGCCAAGACGACTCCCAAGGCACAACGCAGAATCCTCAATGAGGTACAGAAGAACCCACGATTAACAGCTAAAGGCTTGAAGACATCACAGGAACTGGCAAACATCTCTGTTCATGAGTGTTCCATAGATAGGTCTATGAACAAGCAAGGTGTCCATGTCAAAAATCCACGGAGGAAGCTGTTCCTCGTCCAGAAATTTGCTGTGTGCCTGAATTTTGCCAAAGGGCACCTTGGCAAACCGCAACGCTACTGGGAAAATGTTTTGTAGACTGATGAAACAAAAGTTGAATTGTTCAGGAGGATTACTCAATACTATGTATTGCGCAAAAAGGGCACATCATACCAGCATCAAAACATCATCCCAACTGTGAAGTATGGTGTAGGGAACATCATGATGTGGACTTGCTTCATGGCCTCAGGGCCTGGACCACTTGCCATCATCAAGGGGAAAATGAGTTCCCAAGTTTACCTAAATATCCTACAGGATAATGTCTAGGTGGCTGTCCACCAGCTGAAGCTTAGTAGAAGTTGGGTAATGCAGCAGGACAACAACCCTAGGCATTGAAGTTAATCCACCACAGACTGCTTCAGAAAAAGAAAATACGCACTTTGGAGTGGCCCAGTGAGAGCCTAAACCTTTACCCCATAGAGATGCTGAGGAATGACCTCAAGAGAGCTGTTCACACCAGACGTCCTACACATATGTCTGAGCTGAAGCAATCGTGTAAAGTGGAATGGTCAAAAATGACTCCTGAATGTTTTGCAGGTGTGATCCAGAGCTACCAAAAGCACTTGCTTAAAATCATTGATGCCAATGGCGCTTCAACCAGCTTTTTCCTTCAGCACAACAAATGTTTTAGTGGTGTGTACAATAAAGACACAATACATTATAATTGTTTGTATGTTTTCAGCATCAGCACATTGAGTTTGTCTATTATTGTGACTTGATGAAGATCAGTTCACATTTCATGGCGAATTACTGCGGAAAACCAGTTAATTCCCAGGGGTTCACATACTTTTGAATGCCACTGTATGTATTACATGTATTCTCATATACCATGGCTTTTAGCCAAGTCAAGCAACCTGGTACATAATTGTAATTAATATGTACCTACTCAAGAGCCAGCAAATGTATGTAACTGGAACCCAGTGGATCTTACCATGCACTTACAGTTGCATGGTACGATTTCGATTCAACTTGGGTGAATGTCATAATTGGGTCTTTTCATAATAATGGGGGGGCATTCATGAAATTACTCTTGATTGACCCAGGGGAGGACCGTTATATTGGCTAAAACTATAAAATGTTATCCCCCTATTTCTGATCAAATCCCAAAGTTGGTTAATTCAATTATTCAAATGCTCATGACTTTGTCATTGAACTTGTTCTAAATAAAACTAAACCTTTGTTAATTTGGTCTTAAAATTTAATTTCTTGGTGGTCATTTTGACCTCAGCTAAAAACCCTTCTTTCCGCAATTGCATTTGGGGATTTTGGTATGTATTGTTCTTTCATCTTGGTTCATGTGAAGATATAATAACTAGTTATCAATACCACTGGAGGGTGGGACATGGAGCATCATTGATTTTTACCAGAAAGGTCATATGCACATATATAGGTCTCCATGTATATAACATCTGGATAACATGTGGTGATCTTGACCTAATTGCCAGATTGTAGCTCCTTATGTTCTTATAACTGGTTATGACTGGTATGATTGTGCCCAAAATCTAAATATTCTTCCACATTTACTCACTAAAACAATTTATAATTGTTATTATAAAGTATTTACAAGTATTATCCAGAACCAAATACCCTCTGAATGTACACATACATGTATTGCTGTGGTGAAATAAATGTACACTACTGAAAATATTTGTTCTAAATATTATAATTCCTCTTACAGCAGTCAATGTACTAGAGTGAATATGAGGATTTGGACCATAAGCCCTACAACTAGCAGTGATTATAATGCTGGCTGTGGGGTAAGTGAAAAACCACATCCATATGAAAAATGTTGATTTAGATCAACATTTAAAATCTATATTATAATACAATCAAATGATGGTGAATATGCTTTATGGTATTCATGACTTAAAAAATGCAGCAGATATTTGTTTTCAGAATATGCAATTGGTTTCACGTTCAGCTAAAATATTATTGTTGTAGTACATATTTATTTTCTAGAATATTATTTACATGTCTAATGATGTTGTGATTCAAGTTATGTTCATATATTGCTATGACATTTGCTTTTTCAAATCATTTATTTACATTTTATGTACTGTATGTAAATTAGTTGGCAGCATGATAGCAATCTGTTTTTTGTATGGCTTTATTTTGTCATCTTTTGTCATCTTTTTTTCCTCATCAAAGATGCCAATAATATGATCTATTAAGCTTTCGTCTTTTGTTTTTTAATTGTCTTTGTTGTTTAGCAACAATTCTCAACTTTTTACCTGATCCAGTACACTGTAGCAGCTTAGGGAATCCTGTGGCATTTCTTTTTATGCGATTGTTCATACATTATATTGGCAGAAACAGTCTACAAGAACTGACTATGTTCAAACCAAATGTTATGATTAAATTAAAGCATGAAAGTCCATGTGTAATTATAAATATTTCTGAATGTGACTGCCATTTTGCATCATTCATTTGCATCAACAATATAATCTTAGCTGCGCACTGAATGTGCACGTTTGTTATTCTAATATTTTACTCATAAATCTGTTACTCAAATATGTCTTATTCAACAGATATTTTTTACACGTCCATTTCCAAATTATGCATTGACCCAAAAATTCACCAAAGGGTCTTCTGTTCTCTTATTTCCGATACTATGTGTCTCATTATATGTTTCAAGCATTGTAATGCGAGACATGGCTGTCACGGCGCCTCCTGATGCCGTGCCTTCTCCTGATCGCGTCGCACCCCGGCGTTCGACGTCACCGGCCTTTTAGGTGCCGTCGTACTCGTATGTCCTGTTTTCCCATGTCCTGTGAACACACCCTTCCTGATTACCCGCCAGCTGCATCTAATGTAGTTGGCTACTTAAACCCCTGTGTGTCTTGTCTCTGTGTCCGTGATTGTTTCCTGTTATGTGTATACGGTCGTAGTCGTTTATACTACACCCTGGTAAAGAATTCTGCTCGGAACATTAAAGAGCCTTTTTGAGCCAACCGCCTGCGCATTGGTCCACTTCCTGAACCACCTCTGACAATGGCTGGTCGGTTTTAATAGTTTTCCAGCTTTTCATCAGTCAAAACTGGGACATTCTCAATTACATTTTACTTTCAAATGTGCTAAAATCTCAATAGCTACAATATTAATTAGTGAACATTTGGGATGTTTCAATATAAGACATTTACAACTGAAGAGGTTCCTTTGACTTGCTCTTCCATAGATTTGATGATAAGGTCATCGGGTTCAATTGCTTTATTGCCTTTGCTTCAGATACAATCTCTATGTAATCCATTTAAAATATATAATGATAAAAATATAAGTTAGCAAATAATTGATGCATTATTGATTCACTTTAATAAATGCTGTAGCATGTTAATATATCATTGGTGATATTATTCCAATTTTAAAATGATGTCAAATTTCTACAAATCGTTTAAAAAGAGTGAATATATGAGAATGTTTATTTCTTATTTTATATTCTATAACTTTGTATAATTTGTATAATTTATTGCGGGCCTGTCCAACAAAAGGGTTGGTTTGGGGGTTACAATATTTCTAGTCAAAATTTGACTTCTGTATGATAATGCTTGACAATCCATTAATTCAGTGTGTGTATGCATATCTGGAGAAGGGAATTATAACTTGATTAAAACTTTGACTCAGAGAATATGACATTGTTTTAGAAACAAAAAACTGTTCATTAGGGCAATTTTCACACACCCCCAAAAAACTAAGCGTGAGGCTCATTGCTGCTTTGGTAGAGGTGCATTTATATGCTTGATTTAAAAATAATTATCAATTGATAGAAAATATACTGTTTGCTGAAAGACCAGCGGGCTTCAAAGCTGTGGTGCACAAGTACATGTACCCCCGAGGCAGCAGCCTATACCACCCAAGACCACAATAGTTCAGAAGCTTAGTGACTGTCTGCACATGTACTGTGTGTGATTATGAGAGAAAAGTCTTGCTCATCACAATATCTGGCAGAGCTGCTTGTGGCAATGTCATTTCACTGAGTCAAATGAAATAAATACATTCAAACAAATAATAAAACGATAATACAGTGATTTCATATGAAGCCATTGTTCGTTTGTTTTGTTTCATATGGTTGATTATAGTATTTCAACAACATGATATTACTAAAGTTTCTCATCAGTATCTACTAAACTATCTACATTTGAATCCACTTACACCACAACCAGAAACACATTTAGGTACAGTACTGTACCTCCTTTCTAAAAGACCATCCAAAGCTCTGCCAGGATATTCACTCACTAACTTTAAACTGTGTTATATTATTATGATGAAAACCACATTTTTTACCCAGATTACTTGGTATGATTGGATGGTGTTATGATGAAAACCACATTATTGAAATTACGATGGATTATAACACTATAACCCCTGCAGGACATTTAAACTCCTCCTGAAAGATTCCTGAAAGTAATTAGCCAATTCCATTCAATTATATGCTATATGTACCAATATTTTCTGATGACCAATAATTTGATATACAATTTTGACTGATTTCATCTTTCACACTAATGATGCACAACATTATACAAAATGATTGTCCGTTTATATGTGGTGTAATTGAATTCAGGTTATCGGGTGTGCTCTTCTGGGACAATGAAAATGTTCTTGAATGTTGCAGGTAGAAATACCACAAAAAGAGCTGATGTTAGTTCTGTCCAACATGTCAGAGATGCAAGTGTGTTTTGCTTTTTATTATAATTATTATATTGCCATTATTTTCTAAATTCCAGAAGGTTGCATTATTCAGAATGTGCCTCCTCTTCCTTTTGGGAATGGGGACGCAACATATGCTAATATTAACTCAGGATCAAATGGGATGGAGTAGGTTTAGCAGTAGGATCGAGTGGTTAACTGTCTCAGAGTGCCATCGTGTGGGCAGATAGAAGTATTGCAGGTAATATCCTTACAGATAAGCCTATCAAGACAGCCCACTTGAGACAGAGTACACAGAGAGCCCAGTGTGTATGTATAAACCGCATATAGCTTCTTATGTGCAATTTTAGATTGTTGCATCTATAGCTACACAATTTCTGCTCTACTCAGAAGTGTAAAAGGGATAATCAGTGGAAATCAACACATTTCAACAATATAAACTATGATATACTGTATGACAACATTGTAAGTTGTGACATAGTTCTGCATTTTGTAGTTAATATAATTATGCATCGAATATGTGACATTTGTTTGAAAAACCTTTTAGAACACATTTCGACTACAAAACCAGCAATTTTATTTCTGCAGATCTTTACCTAAGTGGCTAGGATGTTACAAAAAGTAAATGCACAATAATTCAAAGCCAATGTCAGCATATGGAGTAGTGCTATACACTAAACAATAAAATTAAGGCAACATGAAGTGTTGGTCCCATGTTTCATTAGATGAATGCAGAAATGTTCCATATGTACAAAAAGCGTTTTCTCTTTCAAATGTGTTTCCATCTTAGTTAGTAAGCATTTCTCCAGTGTCATGGTAATGATCCCCTGACGGGTGTGTCTTATCAAGAAGCTGAATTATAAAGCATGATTAATGCTTTATGCTGGGGACAATACAATACCACTTTTTGAATGACCTCCAGAGCTGACAGAATGTTCATGTAACTACTGCATGCCCCAACATCATTTTAGCAAATCTGAGACTGTGTCCAACCAACCTCATCTTCAGGCCAGGTGTAACTCCTTATCTAGCTTCTTATGCTGCCGTCATCTAATGTTTCAGCATCATACAAAATGGTCTAATTTCACTCATGTCACTATCAATCTGTAGAAAATTACTGGAAGCTGAAAATGTCCTAGTTCTTCCATGCCCTTCACGCTCTCCAGATATGTCACCCATCGAGAATGTTTGGAATGCCCTGGGTCTATGGTATCTGTGACCAAGAGATGCATTTCTGTATTCCAAGTTACTGTATGTGAAAACTTTGCTCTAAAGTAGTTAGAGAACGTTAATCTGACAGAACAGTATATACTTCGAGGGTATGAAAACAAAACATACTTGTTCATGACGATATACATTGTAAACCCATGTGTATGTCTATTTCATGTACTGGCAAATTTGGCTATTTGGAGTTTATGTAATTGTTTCAAAAGAACTATGATAAGGAACAATAATGTTTGATGCGTGACTACACCATTTGAGGATTTCATTATAGTGAAATAATTGTTAAAAAATATTTTACCCACTAACAATACATAGGCTTTCACGAAATTTAATGATGTGTGTTTCTGAAGGTGAATTACAACTTCAAGTATATTCTTGTGATAGTATATGGTCTAGTACTGTATCTTGCTTGAAGCACTTTATATATTGTGCTTAAAGTTGTGTGAAATGAACATTCTTTTCACTGACTGCTGACAGATAAAGTATGTTCAACAAATAAACTCGACTGAACGTGTGTGTTTGTGCATTGTAAAAATATACTCAATATACTCAAACAGGTTGTTCAGTCATTGTATCTAAACTGCTTACACGTAACAAGTGTCAGCATTCTCAGACACTCAAAAAACTTGACAATATACTGAAATTAATCTAAAAAACATACTCAAATTGATTTGAGAAACATAAGTTTGAAACTGTAGCTGTTGACAAAACAAAACAACTATGCAGAATTGTTCTATTAAGTTACTTGAAAGAGGAAAACCTTATGACACCCCTCAAACTTGAGAATTTCACATTTATAAATTATGAATAGAAAATCTTAATGCAAAGCAACATGTGTTTTTCTTATGTAATCCTGCCAGCCATCTATGGTTCCTGCCAATACTTATTGGCTATGATTTCTTGATTACTTATATCTATATATATATATATATATATATATAAATTATAAAACTTTTTGTTATCTACAAAATATACTCCAGAATTGTTATTATGAAACCAAATTATAAATAATAAATTTTTTAAACACGAATACATTAATCAAAATATTGATGATTCTTCAACAAATGGAATTGGATATGCTACCTCAGGCTCTGAACCAGAATGTCTTGGAAATATACCAGGTCTCCAGGCAACCGTTTCATAATCTTGGTGACTTATTTTCAGGGAGACTGCCACCACAGAACTATACATTTATTAATCACCAATTATGTTTACGTAACAGTTGAACACTTTACACAACACATTCATTTAGATGCCAATTGGGAACGTGTGTTGTTATCCTCGTAAAACATTTTATAGAGATATACTGAGTTAGTGTTTCCCAATTCCACCAAACAACTTACATGAAGATAATGTAGTAGATGAAGTAGTAGTGAAAGCAAAATAAACTACATTAGTAAATAAAAAGGCTAGTTGTGCATTAAGCTTGTCATTGCTTGTAACTTTTTAGCAGTACTTGCAATTGGCTGATAAGAGCTTGTTGGAGATAAAAGCACCATAAATCTTCTACTGCTCCAGCTACATATAAAAAGTCCCCAAAATGAGTACTGGCGTCTCGTTTAGCAAGTCAGTTTCTGCTTAATATCAAAGTGAGATTTTATCTTCAGATAAAACAAACCAATATCAGCTTAATCCTAATAGAACATTACACTTTAAGAACATTTTTAGCAAATGTTTTTATAATTTGTTTCTTACATTTGGCTCTCTGTGTTCCCCATTTAAAAATAACACACTCTTTGTTTCACAAAGATTTAATATGTTTCATGAGTTCTGTAATGGATGTCCTAACAAAAAAGTTTTATTACTTATGTTTCATTACAATACAATTAGTTTTTGTCCGTATCAATGCAGATGTATTATTGGTGTGTTATATATATTATTAAAGAAAATTATATATAATATATCCATATAAGTGTATTATTGGTTCCTCTAAAAGATATATGGACATATTCATATTTGCTTTTCTTTCCAACAAGATAAAGGTGATGTAATTAAACCAAAAACAATTACATTTTAACCATGATATCATATATTTCAAAACATTTAGGTATGGCCTTGTTAATATATATGTCTCATCGATGATTGTCTGGTAGTTACAGGGAATACATTTTACGTAATAAAACGTAATCTCTACAGAATATAATGCTTCCATAAATGTAGTGCGTGACCATTTTACCGAAGAGCGTTTGCATTGTACATTATAGCTTCTGTTTTCATCTAAGAAGTCTCGCCAAGTCCTTGTTCTCATACCAGTTAACTTGATACACATCACAGGGAGCAAACATATGAGTGGAAGGGTGGATGACTTTGACCTGAACTGACAGTGTGTTTATGACTCCTCTCCCCTCAGGTTGGACGGAGAAACACATTGCCTAGAGTCAAAGACATTATTTCCTTCGAATCAAATAGCAGGAATCGCCTTGGCCCTGGTCACAAACATTCAACGTAGTCTTCCCTCATACAAGACTCCTGCCATGTTGTCCATTTGTGAGGTGGTTGTCGACTTAAAAGATGGCCTTCCACTGGTCTAGTGTAGCCTGGGGACAGGGACAGCATGCCCAGTGTTTCAGGGTACTTTAAGTTTTACTGGCAGCCCAGGCTTTAGCCCTGCTGTGTAATATGTCTACGAATGTTGACATGGCCGACGTGAAAGTAAAGTTATTGTCCTAACAACTTGGTTTGGATGGAGATTTCCCAGTGTGGTTATGATGAGAACGTAAACAGAGTCTGTGATGTGGGCATGACAAGCAAGATCAACCGCGGCATTCTATTCCATGAGCTTCAGTTAGCTTTACATTAAAGCACATCATCCCCTTTAGGAGGGTAGAGATTGTCTGTTGGCTTGTAAGAGGGAGTGGGATGGTCAAACACGAATGGCCGATTCAGAGCCACAATTACAATTGTAAAGAAAATGAATTAAAAAAAAAATGCATAAATTACTTTGTACATTCCTTTCAATAAATATAGGACATGACAAAATAGTAGAAAGAAGAAAAACGGACATTGTCAGTACTAACGTACATACAGTAGCTCACTATTGAAGCTGAGCTGGAAGCATTTTGTCAGAGGGCTAAACTGCTTGTAAAAACCCTAACACTTTGATTTAGAAACAAATGTGAAAGTCTAGGCTACAAGATGGCTTTGGAGCTCGCTTTGTGAGATCAGAAATCATCAAAGGAATATTTTGGCAAATTTGTCTATTTTCAATTTCTACCGAACCGCCAGAGCAACAAATGAATAGACATTTTTGGAATATTAGCTGTGTAATGCACACAAGGTTCTGAGAAGTAGTTTGAAGGCATTTCCATTCATTTTCAATAAGAGTATTCAATTGGTGAATCCCTTTTTAAAATATAGTTGGGTCTCAGGTATAAAAACGCCTTTCACCACCATGATAATTTAAAAAATATATCTTTGTGTTTTTGCCAGGGGTCTAAACACCTAATATAAATCACCAGAACATGTATATAAAGGTTTTTCATATTAGTTTTGTACAAACTAATCTGAGAAACCAAATGTAGGTTCAGATGAACTCCAATCACCCTCCTACTGGAAATTTCAGCTAATCATCTTGGGATTTTGTAATCGGTTATCTAGGTTTAAAAGAATCACTGGATGGACCAGCATATTTGATATACAATTCCAGGTGCACATTTTTTAGTCATTGGAGCAAAGACTTGGACTTAATTCTTAGCTATTTCTCATGTGATCAAATGTAAACGTCTGGTAGCAGCGTGTCCCAATGAACACCTTCCTTTATTATACTATGGGCCCAGGCCAAGAGTGCACTAATAGCTGAGGTGCTACTGTAGGGTGCCATTTGGGACTTGGGGCCATAGTAACTTGGATGAGTGCATGGGATTTTGCTTTGTCTCTGCCTGGAGGTACAAGGTCAGGAGAAGATCTCCAACAATGGCACTTTGTAAGCAGTTGCACAACGGATGAGCTGTAATTACGTTTTAAAGATCTCTTCAGGCCATCTCCCTCCCTCTCCCTTTCCTGTCTGCCACCCCTGGCAACCCCCCGCAAATTAAAAACGCGGAGTATTTGGAAAACATTGCGCGCATCCGAAACGGCACCCCTGTTCCCTTCCGATGTCTCCACCTTCAACCCGAACCCAATGGCCCCCGGTGGAATGTAGTGCACCATCGTGAAGGGAACAGGGCGCCTCTCCGAACACCACCCCGATGCTCTACTAATTACAGAGGAAGGAGTCTCACTTGGTCACCCGCGGTTGGTTATTACGTTGACAGCTTTGATGTCCCCACTCTGCCTCCCGCCTGGCCACAGCCACCAGATAGTTTGGAGCCACAGATCGCCCTGATTGGCTATAATTGGGACAACTTGTTTTAGGAAAAGGGCAGCGGGTGACTTTGACGGCTGTGCCGCCCTGTCATTGCCCCCAGCCACGACTAACCTCCCCCCTCCTCGTCTTCCCGTCTTCTGCCCAGGGACGTCATGGGCAGCCGTGTCACTTATTAAGAAGACCATGGCTGCAAAATGACAGATGTCCTGATGTGATCTGGCTGGCTCCTTGGCTTCCGTCTGTCTTGTTAGTACACATGGTTTAGGAGGACTCGCGGTTAAAGGGGTAATACACTGGATACCATGTATTTCTAGGATACAAGGTACAGTGGTATAGGATGCACAATATTCGAAAAGGAAATGCTGTGATTTTCTTCATTTTGGAGGTTTGACTGTGTTTGCAAGCAAAAGCTCAAATATTTTCAAGTTAAAAAACGTTTTGAAGACGTAGCTCAAATCGGATTTCATCAGGAAGTTCTGGCAACACCAACGGGAGTCGGAAAAATTATGCAATACGTGGGCAATACAGAGGACCAGGAACACTGAACACAGTGAACAAGGAACAAGGGACAAAGTGAGGGAAATACACTAACTACCTTACTTGATGGCAGTTGGTGAAAGATGTAAAGAAAGGGGGTTGTTGGGGATTCGTGGTTTAGGAGGGTGTGCAGACTTGTGGTTTAGGAGGGTGTGG
>JACXGK010002655.1:0-51967 GCA_016801125.1 Novumbra hubbsi | reverse complement strand
GATAACTACCCTCAGTCGTTCCCTGTCACTATAAGACTGGATAACTACCCTCAGTCGTTCCCTGTCACTATAAGACTGGATAACTACCCTCAGTCGTTCCCTGTCACTATAAGACTGGATAACTACCCTCAGTCGTTCCCTGTCACTATAAGACTGGATAACTACCCTCAGTCGTTCCCTGTCACTATAAGACTGGATAACTCTACTATTCAACTCTAAATGTGTTCCAAAGGCTTACGGTTTAATTAGCAGTGTAACCGCTTCTCATCTCTTTTCTACCTGGCAGCATGTGTGCCCTCTGCACCCGCTTCTCCCATCACCACTATACTTTCCTTCCTCCAATCCAACAAGAGTCAGAGAGAGGGAGACAAAAAGAGGGGAGGCAGAATAAGGATAACAGAATTCCATTGAAGATGAAACGAGAAGGGAACGCCTGAATAGGGAGTTACCTGTGACTTTGATGCTGAGATGAGACTTTAATAAATTTTTATTCTGGGCAGAATGCAGAGCGAGCGATGGAGTGATGCCGGTCGGTTTGATCCAACCCAACTCGGTTTCACCCCCAAACATACTGAATATAAATAACTTAGTCATCCCTGAATGTCCTTTTGGTACCTGTTTTCTTTGTAGACAACTGAAACGTGTCCTTCAACGAAACAAAAAACTTCCTCCTTGGTGACAGAATGTAGAAAATGTTGTCATTGGCTTTTACCAGCTGGTTTACTATATATTCAGCAGTGCGTTAATTCCTCAAAACAAAGGTGTTACATGATATTGTGGTGCATCTCGCCTGCTTCTACTTCCAGAGGAGCTTTGATAGAATAGAGGCAAAGAGAGATACTTGGAGGCCTTGAATGGGCCATTGTGTTATTTTGTACGTGGTGTGAACTTAACAAACGCTTTTTCCCTCAGCCCTGTCCGCTTCTTCTTCCCTCATCCCTGTCCGCTTCTTCCCTCATCCCTGTCCGCTTCTTCATCCCTCAGCCCTGTCCGCTTCTTCTTCCCTCATCCCTGTCCGCTTCTTCCTCCCTCAGCCCTGTCCGTTTCTTCCCTCAGCCCTGCCCCCTTCTTCTTCCCTCAGCCCTGTCCGCTTCCCTCAGCCCTGAGGGAATAACACATTGAAACATGTAACATGCTAGTGAGTTGTCAGGCAGCCAACTGTGTGTTTACCATGCAGAGGACCCTTGGAACCATTTCTGATAACAGGAAGTCCCTTTGCTAGTCAGTCCCACTGGGTTTCATGTGTTTGATGCGTGTGTACTATGTCCTAATGTTGCCACTGCTCCAAAGACCTCTGTGGGTTTATCTATGGGCATGCACGTGGCTGTGTCATATTGGAAGTCAACAGTGGCTTGGCAAATACGCCTTTTCAGATGTTCCCATCAGTTTTTCTGAAATCCCCTGCAGTGATCAAGTCAGACAAGGCCTTATGCAAAGCCCACCCTATTTTGAAGCTGAGTGGTCAATGCAACTTAGTTCCTAATAAATTAAAAGTCTGGCTTCACAGGCCCTACTGGGACAGTAACAAATCAGGCAGGTGATTACATGTGTAGTCAGAGGTAGAAAATAACAAACACCACTTGTCCCCTTATGCTACTGGGATATATGCTACTGGGGTGTATACAACATGTTTAAAAGGGCCTTTGAATTGTCTTCAAATTGTATCCTTGTTAGCCCCTGTAACAGCTCCATATAATCACAAACACTGAAGAATTAGAAAGTCTATTTGTTTATTACAGTCATGAGGTCATTACTGTTGACGAATAACTTGAAGACTAATAAGCTGTACATTGGAATGGACACTTTATTTAAAAGATGAAGTCCTCATTATTCCCCAAATACCATGAGTCATTATAAACCTCTCAGGCTCTAAAGATGGCACTGTACTAAAAATAGGAAAATGGCTATATTAGTCCAGTGACTGTATTATTCCACTGAGTTAAGGTCTTTCTAAAAAGAACATCTAGCTTGAATCTATCCCCCTCTTCTCCCATACCAATGTTGTTTTGTTTAACCGTGTTCATGGCCTTGGCTCATCGCAGCAACTCCCAAAAGATTCGGAAGAGTTGAAGATTGTAACAAGCGTTCTCTTATAGCCATCGGCGCCAAGCCATTAGGTTTATTTTCTAACAGTGCTGTTCCAAACAAAAATAATTGTGGTTGAATGTGTATAAGTGCACTCTAACTATATGAAGATTTGTTAGCTTTGCAGTGGCGCAATGCTGGCCAGCCATTCGCCAGCTAGAGGCGGAATCAAGGCTATAACTTGAACTGTGGTGGTCAGCTTGTTCCTATAGAAGTGTGCATTTGAACACTGCAGCGCCTGGGTGAAGAAAAAAACCTCAAAAGCATTGATTGTAAAGTTCAGGGAGTGAAGTTCATTTGGGCTTTGGCTAGAAGGGAAGAGGCGGTTTGAAACGCTATGAGAATGAGGGTGACGAGTCTCGGGAATAAGAAAAGAGGAGTGTGAAAAAGAAACTTAGACAGAGAGAGAGAGCAGAGAGTGTAAAGTGTGAACAAGATAGTAGAGGAGAGTGTGAAAAGGGTGAACAGGATAGTAGAGGAGAGTGTGATGAGTGAACAGGATAGGAGAGAGGAGAGTGTAAAGAGTGAACAGGATAGTAGAGCGAGTGTGCAGAGTGAAGAGGATAGGAGAGTGTAAAGGGAAAAGAGGAGAGAGCGTGATTGTAGAAGAGGTTAGGAGTGAGAGGAGAGTGTAAAGGGAAAAGAGGAGGGAGAGAGTGTGAAAGGAAAAGTGTATAGGAGGAGAGGGAGCAAGGCACACATCAGCTCCAGAGAGACGATGAGAGCTTTTATACCCACCAGGTCACCTCCTGTGGACCCACATTTGATGAAATATTAACTTTCCCTCGCGTCTTTCTTCTCTTTTCCTCTTCTCGCCAATCCTATACAGGTGGGTTCTTTCAACATGTCACCCTGTAGCTTAAAAAAAATCCAGACATGGTGAAGAATCATGGGAGCTTCCTTGCAGAGGCTGAGTTTCGTTTTAGGGTTCAAGGCAAATGGAATAGATTACATCCCTATCCCTATTCCAAAATTGTTTACTACTTTAAACGGCCAATGGGTGAAGACTATGGATGAGGTAGAGAGGTGTGGGAGAGTGTGGGAGAGTGTTAGTGTGAAAACTGCCACATGTCTGCGGGGGAGTGTTAGTGTAAACACTGCCAAGTGTCTGTGGGGGAGTGTTAGTGTAAACAATGCCAAGTGTCTGCAGGGGAGTGTTAGTGTGAACACTGCCAAGTGTCTGCGGGGGAGTGTTAGTGTGAACACTGCCAAGTGTCTGCAGGGGAGTGTTAGTGTTAGTGTGAACACTGCCAAGTGTCTGCGGGGGAGTGTTAGTGTTAGTGTGAACCCTGTCTGGTGGTGATTAAAGAGATTTGTCTCTTTCGCTTGTCCCAAACTTTCCCTTAGTGTCTCCCACAAACTCACACACATACAGCAATCTGTACAATTTACCTGGTCATTGTGGAACAGCGCCAATAACCAGTGGTATTTTAATTGGGGAGGCCAGGCTTACTGTAGTCTGCAAAGTAATGGCTGATTGTGTCAAATGTCACACATTCAGTTTTAATATGTTTCATTTCATGCACCCACAATTTATAAGCTGTCTTCCTCTCACCAGGCTCCTGTGTTCCACACACAATTATTCCTGAAACTTTGTTTTCTAGTTTCTTAGATCCATTAGTGGATATTATAGTTGTCCCTGAAGCACATGCAAACCATTTACCCATCCTTCAAGTGCATTATTAAATGTTCCTGTCATTATTTCTGATTACTTCTTTCAGGCAGTCTTCCATAAATAGACGTCAGCTGTTTAGCATCCAGGGCCGGGTGCAGGCGAACAGACGAACAAACGGAGGGAGTGTGGTAATGGAGGAACAGACAGAACAGACAGAGAGTGTGGTAATGGAGGAACAGACAGAACAGACAGAGAGTGTGGTAATGGAGGAACAGACCAAACAGACAGAGAGTGTGGTAATGGAGGAACAGACCAAACAGACAGAGAGTGTGGTAATGGAGGAACAGACCAAACAGACAGAGAGTGTGGTAATGGAGGAACAGACCAAACAGACAGAGAGTGTGGTAATGGAGGAACAGACCAAACAGACAGAGAGTGTGGTAATGGAGGAACAGACCAAACAGTCAGAAAGTGTGGTAATGGAGGAATAGACAGTACAGACCGAGGAAGTGTGGTAATGGAGGAATAGACCGAACAGACAGAGAGTGTGGTAATTGAGGAATAGACCGAACAGACAGAGAGTGTGGTAATGGAGGAATAGATCGATCAGACAGAGAGTGTGGTAATGGAGGAATAGACCAAACAGACAGAGAGTGTGGTAATGGGGGAATAGACAGAACAGACAGAGGGAGTGTGGTAATGGGGGAATAGACAGAACTGACAGAGGGAGTGTGGTAATGGGGGAATAGACAGAACAGACAGGGGGAGTGTGGTAATGGGGGAATTGACAAGGAAGAAAAGTTTGATGATGAGAAGCGGTGGGGAATCTGATCAAATGAGCAAATCCAATGTTTGAGGGTAATGATGAGCCCGGAGGAATAGTCTCCCCACTCCAGATGTGTATGATGGTACTGTGCTGGGACTGAGAGATGAAGGGAAGCCGGCCGATGCTAATTGTGTCTGATAAAAGGAAAACACATGAGTATGCTAAACCAGAAAATTTAATCTGGTGTTTTTTTATTGTTTTTTTAAGAGTATAAGAGATGTTGAAATACGCTTCCCACTTTTTTCAAAATGGCTGCATACCCTCCACTGGCATGATTCACTTGGTAACACAGGCTGGACATTTACGATTCGAAATTGATCTGATAAAATTTGAATAGTCAAAACATACATTTGGGAGGAACAAAAAATATTTGGCTTCTTGCGTAGGTGCAGCCAATATCTCTAACGTTCATAGGGCCAATAAAAAATGTTGATTCAATCAAAACAAGCCAGGCCTGTCAGACGAGATCTGGCAGTAAGTGGTCTATAATTCATATTCATTCATACATCCATTATCGTTACACAGTGCACATTACCTGCATCATGTCCTTATAACATATTAGTGAGTTATTCATCATCTCAGCACTGGAAATGCGCACCTTATCTCCATCGTACTTCATATCAATATCCATACAACATGAATCTGGCTCATACAGTCCCAATCAACCATTCAAACCCCAAGAGTCATGACATAGAACAACTGTTCAAACCTCTAGTGTCACAATACATCAAACCGTCCAAACCCCAAAAGTCATAACATACAACAACTGTTTAAACCTCTAGAGTCATGACGTACCTCAATGGTCCAAACCCAGAGAGTTATGACGTACCTCCATGGTCCAAACCCAGAGAGTTATGACGTACCTCCATGGTCCAAACCCAGAGAGTTATGACGTACCTCCATGGTCCAAACCCAGAGAGTTATGACGTACCTCCATGGTCCAAACCCCCCCGAGAGTCGCAAGTTACCACAACAGTCCCCTCTATCCCAACTCTTACTTTAAATTCCATCCTCATAACTTAAAGGACACCTTTTAACCCTTAATGATCTTGTATTATCTAGTTTCATCATATCCTAATCCCAAGGCCATGAGATTCACACATCAGGACTGTTGTCAGGGCATTGCAGCCATCCTTTTCAGCTCTGCTAGAAGTCATGATCTGACTGATTCAACGATCATTTACTCCAAGCATACTTCTTCATATATCTTCATATGCGACCTTAGATGTGAACATTATTCAGACAAACATAAAGACAAACATACAAACACATGACATCCTTTTTGTTGCAATCAATCTCAATTCTACAGGCTGAAGCCGTTCACCAGACATCAAAGTATCAGTGCCCAACCAACCTTTATTTATCAACTCCACAGATGTATTTCTGTGTCACACCATTTTTCATCAGTCCAATATAAAACAACACACACACTATAAGCTCAGTCATTCTTCTCCTTGTCCAGTCAATGGAAAGGTAGCACTTCTATGTCCTCTGTGTCAGACTCCCCCCCCATCCTTTCCGGCTGCTTTTTCACCCTTCTACCCTCTCTATGTTCCTCCCACTATTGAAGGGGAGTAAGGAGGGAGAGCAGGAGTTGTCCCCTTTGGGTAGGTAAGCGATTACCTTTGAAAGATCCAATCCCCTTGTATCGTAACTCTCTCCAGCTGCTCTATCTCAGGCTCCTCTGTGGGATCACTCCCCGCCGACCCTTCCCTCAGTCATCTGACGCTTCTCGCCACTCTCCGTTTCCTTATCTTTATTCTCCTGCCATTTATTTCTGTTTCTTGCAGGGGCTCTGCACTGCTCCTCGTCCTTCTGTTCCCGTCCGCCAGTCGCTCTTTTAATTCACACTTCTGTTGTTTCATGTTTGCTCAGGTTTTCATCTTGGCTCACAGAACAGAGCTGCTTTTCACGGCCGTGCTATTTTCAGCTGTCATCGCTGGGATTGTGAATCAATGACAGGAACCCATGATCTCTCATTAGAACCCATGATCAAGTATTAAAACATCCTTCTGTTAGGAAGAGGGAACAATATAGAATTATCCTACACACTATGTGTGTGTGTGTGTGTGTGTGTCTGTGTATGTGTTAGTCTGTAAACTATGCCAGAGTGGCGTTGGGTTAGCATCTGTTGAGTACTCAGGCTGCTGAGGTTATTCAGGAGGAGCCATCATTCTGAGAGCCCTATCTGTCCGGAGGAGGGAGTGGGGGGGTGTCTGGCTGTGTCAGTACTCAGCACCGGAGCCCACTGCCCGCTGCTTAAGTGGATTTAGATTAATCCCTCTCCTCTCAACCCTCGGCGGTAAGCACCGCTGCTCCAGAGGCACCCATGCAGAGCCAGTATGCCTGGCCAGCCGTCGGCCCCTGTGGTCCGGGAAAGGGAATCTGTGGAACCGGGGCTTGTCTTTCTCAGGGGTCTGTGACTGACAGGTGGCACCGCTCTGTAATCACAATCCTCGGCACTGAGAGTCGCCGCGGAAAAGATCAAGACGACGGAGTTTGACTCTGGCTGGCGCTCAGCAGTTTTCCGCCCCTTGAACATCTTAGTGGCTGAACAATGCCTCGGCAGCGCCAACACCCATCACGCCCTCGCCCGTCTTCCAGGCTCATTACCACTCACGTCTCCCTGACAGGCATAGTACCTCAGGAGGATGACGGGGGAATCATCTGGAAACCCGGGACGGGGAGATGAGTGGCCCCCTCTTGCAGGAACTGTATTTCCCCCCTTATTATTTTCTAAACGGTTTTCATTTAGAGCCAAGGGATTTCATTTCCCTGAAAGTTTTTTTTTTTCTTCTCCCAAATAGGAAAATGATCCCCTCCTGGCCGGCGTCTCTGGGATACGATTAATTCTAATGGAAAAAGATTACATCTGGAATTATAACGCTGTGTGCCCCCCGACCAACACGCCAGACGGGAGTTAGTAGTCTGAGACAATCAGAAAGATCGCCCGTTTCTTACAGCGCGCTTTTAATAACTTACTTCCATATAAAGTATCTATTAAATATGCATATCGTTCTACTCTGTATCGCTACAAACATAATTACAATGGCTAATAGCTTACAGCGAGCGGTACTAATACTGCGTGGTACCATTAAACAAGGCTTCGTAACTGTTTTGTCTTCAGTAAGACTACTGGCGCTCAATGTTTGATTTTAATGCTCCTCAATTGGCCCATGGGCAGGTGGGTGGAAGAAGAGTCTGTCCGACTAGCAGTTTGTAAAAGCTTCCTTTCCCTGGCGGAGCAGCTGAAAACAATTATCTGCGTACCTCGCTGCTGTGAAACAAGGTATTCAAAGGGAGAAGGTCAGGTGTAAAATAGAGATCCGCCACATTCTCGTGATGAGATTCTGATGAGAACATTTATCAAAATCACTGCAGTATCTGGCAGCCTTGTACCTTTTCAGCTAACGCTTCCTTTCTGCTTTTTAGATCCCCTTTAAAGGAGAGAGGTGCATTCAAATCCATTAAAGTGAGCCTTGCATACACACACTCCACTCTGCACTGCATGGATGGTCGACTCCCAATTCAGTCAAGTCTGCTATGATTTGCCATACATACATTTTTTCCGGAGTGAAGATCAATGTGGAGCGTGCTGTGGAATGTGTTTAGATTTTTTTCATATTATCTGAGAGGCCTTGTTTTTCACACAGTGATGCTTTATCATCACAAATAGGCGAAGATGTGCAACATTCGGCAGTGCATTGCCTTTGGTTCCATGATTACCACTTACGCTGTAACCTATAGCATCAGATCATTTTACTATGCAAAACAACTTACTAACAGATCAACAACAGCAGCTTACCATATCTGACAGGAAAAATAGCCCGGTATGTTTGCCTGCCACAGTTCCAGTACGGGTTTTGCCAGCGTTCAACACCTTATTCACTGTTTATACAAACATATGGTTATTGATGGGAAAAGGTTGCAATGCAAATGAGGCAACACAAGCTGAACAAGTGAACATCTTAAGGCCTCGATTTCACTCTGGCACCTTTAATGAATTAGCTGTATAACATAATTATGGCAAAAGGTTAGGCTTAGTTTACTTTTATGGATTCATTCATGTATTCTGTCTGACACACCTCTCATACTCTGGGCAATACTATTACCTCTAAGGGCTCTATGTTAACAAACCCAGCCCACTGAGACCTCTCATGGTACAATGTACGTTACGTTAGTGGGTGTGTCAGGGATAATATGTTGTCTGAATGAAAACAGCTGTTTTCCCAGGGATATGAGCGGATGAATGGGTAGTACGGGGAGAGGAGAGCCTGGCATCTGGGCAGGACTGGTCCAGTCAGTCTGAGACGGCTGCTATTCCATTAGTGTTCTCAGGTCCCTGGAGGCCATTTGCCTTCACTGGCCCCCAGTGACTATTTTCAGCCTGCCTCTGAAGGGAGGGTTCCTCCTGATCTGGGGCGACCGCAGTCTTCTGGGCTGTATAGTGGGAGGGCTCAGTCTGTCTGCTGAATACAGAACAGTGACAGCACAGTGGCTGGAAAATGATGTGTGTAGCAGTGTGTGCGGGGGTGTGTATGTGAAACAATGTGTGTATGTGTGTGTTGAGTGGTTTGTGTATGTGTGTGTTGCAGTAGTGTGTGTATGTGTGTGATGAGTAGTGTGTGTATGTGTGTGATGAGTAGTGTGTAGGAATGGGTGACTATTCATTATCAACAACAAAAATTCTCATGAGCATTTGAGCAAAAGAGTCGTAGAGAACACAGACGCACGTTAGGTGAATGAGACAGAGAACACAGAGGCATGATGGGTAGAGGAGTCAGAAAACAGAGGCATGATGGGTAGAGGAGTCAGAAAACAGAGGCATGATGGGTAGAGGATTCTAAGAACACAGAGGCATGATGGGTAGAGGAGTCAGAGAACACAGAGGCATGTTGGGTACAGGAGTCAGAGAACCTAGATTTATGTTGGGTAAGGGAGTCAGAGAACCTAGAGCAGTGTTTCTCAACCCTGTCCTGGGCGCCTCCCTGCCCTGTATGTTTTAGATCTCTCCCTGCCCTGCCTGTTTTAGATCTCTCCCTGCCCTGCCTGTTTTAGATCTCTCCCTGCCCTGCCTGTTTTAGATCTCTCCCTGCCCTGTATGTTTTAGATCTCTCCCTGCCCTGCCTGTTTTAGATCTCTCCCTGCCCTGCCTGTTTTAGATCTCTCCCTGCCCTGCCTGTTTTAGATCTCTCCCTGCCCTGCCTGTTTTAGATCTCTCCCTGCCCTGTATGTTTTATATCTCTCCCTGCCATGCCTGTTTTAGATTTCTCCCTGCCCTGTATGTTTTAGATTTCTCCCTGCTCCGTCACACCTGATTCACATGATCAGCTCATTATGGTCTCCTTCATGAGCTACATCAGGTATGTTAGGGCAGGGAGAGATCTAAATCATGCAGGGAGGGGGGATGCCCAGGACAGGGTTCAGAAACACTGGCCGAGAGGGATGTTGGGTAGGGGAGTGGCAGCAAGCAAAGTTTGATTGTGTTTGTTTCTGGTGTATGATGGGATGTAAGGGTCACTGGGGCCATATATGCTTTAATCTGAGCAAACTGGCATGCAGTGCTACACTACCTCAAACCATCAACAGACATTCACTTCGCCTGTGTACAAAGACAAACCACTGTATTGCTTTTAGTTAGTCAGGCAACACTGGCTGTTGATCAATACAGGGATTGTTTTCCATCGCTCTCTTTCATACTCATGACTCTTTCTTTCCTATACATGAATGTGGATAAAAAAAAATCCATGGAGCAGCAAGTAATAGTAAAATGTATGTGCATTTAACCTATTTAGTGATAGCTCTGGGGGATGTTGTTAATCCGTTAATGATTATCTATTTGTGGGACGTACTTGACTTGGCTCTGACGTTAATTAACTCGTGTTTGTTTGTGGTGGATAATAATACATAACTGAGTTTGTTATTTCAAAGCGTGCTGAGAAGTTAATCAGATTGTAAGAACCTTTCTCCCTTAATGATTTGTAAACAAAAGGCGTGTTTTTAACTGCATGGAATGCCAGACTTTAGCACTCAGGTATTAAATTAAATATTAGCATTTTTCCTATGATGACTGATCAATTATGTTGCTTTAGACCACGATAGAAAGTAACCTGAAGTCTGTCTTGAGAAAACCTTTAAGAAAATAATACTTAATCTTTATCTGAGAAGAAATTGCTATTTTCAACAACACTATAGTATCTAGTCATCGAAGGTACAAGTGATATATGGTGGTCGCTCTATAGGTTCTCCCTAAGTAAGTCTCATGTCTGTAGTGTCATATTTATAGTCTCATGCCTTTAGTCATCTGTCTCAAGTCTATAGTCTCAAGTCTTAGTCTAATGTCTTTAGTCTCACGCATTTAGTCTCACATTACATCTTTAGTCTAACGTCTATAGTCTCACATCTTTAGTCTCACGGCTCTAGACTCATGTTTATAGTCATGTTTATAGTCTCACATCTTCAATGTCATGTACAGTGGGGAGAACAAGTATTTGATACACTGCCGATTTTGCAGGTTTTTCTACTTGTAGAGGTCTGTAATTTTTATCATAAGTACACTTTAACTGTGAGAGACGGAATCTAAAACAAAAATCCAGAAAATCCCATTGTATGATTTTGTGTAATTAGTTTGCATTTTATTGCATGACATAAGTATTTGATCACCTACCAACCAGTAAGAATTCCGGCTCTCACAGACCTGTTAGGTTTTCTTTAAGAAGCCCTGCTGTTCTCCACTCATTACCTGTATTCACTGCACCTGTTTGAACTTGTAACCGGTAGAAAAGACACCTGTCCACACACTCAATCAAACAGACTACAACCTCTCCACAATGGCCAAGACCAGAGAGCTGTGTAAGGACATCAGAGATAAAATTGTAGACCTGCACAAAGCTGGGATGGGCTACAGGACAATAGGCAAGCAGCTTGGTGAGAAGGCAAGAACTGTTGGCGCAATTATTAGAAAATGGAAGAAGTTCAAGATGGCGGTCAATCACCCTCGATCTGGGGCTCCATGCAAGATCTCACCTCATGGGGCATCAATGATCATGAGGAAGGTGAGGGATCAGCCCAGAACTACACGGCAGGACCTGGTCAATGACCTGAAGAGAGCTGGGACCACAGTCTCAAAGAAAACCCTTAGTAACACACTACGCCGTCATGGATTAAATTACTGCAGCACACGCAAGGTCCCCCTGCTCAAGATAGCGCATGTCCAGGCCCGTCTGAAGTTTGCCAATTACCATCTGGATGATCCAGAGGAGGAATGGGAGAAGGCCATGTGGTCTGATGAGACAAAAATAGAGCTTTTTGGTCTAAACTCCTCTCGCCGTGTTTGGAGGAAGAAGAAGGATGAGTACAACCCCAAGAACACGATCCCAACCATGAAGCATGGCGGTGGAAACATCATTCTTTGTGGATGCTTTTCTGCAAAGGGGACAGGATGACTGCACCGCATTGAGAAGAAGATGGATGAGGCTATGTATCGCAAGATATTGGCCAACAACCTCCTTCTCTCCGTAAGAGCATTGAAGATGGGTCGTGGCTGGGTCTTCCAGTATGACAAGGACCCAAAACACACAGCCAGGGCAACAAAGGAGTGGCTCCATAAGAAGCATGCTTCTCAAGGTCATGGAGTGGCCTAGCCAGTCTCCAGACCTGAACCAAAAGAAAATATTTGGAGGGAGCTGAAAGTCCGTATTGCCCAGTGACAGCCCCGAAACCTGAAGGATCTGGAGAAGGTCTGTATGGAGGAGTGGGCCAAAATCCCTGCTGCAGTGTGTGCAAACCTGGTCAAGAACTACAGGAAACGTATGATCTCTGTAATTGCAAAACAAAGGTTTCTGTACCAAATATTAAGTTCTGCTTTTCTGATGTATCAAATACTTATATCATGCAATAAAATGCAAAATAATTACTTAAAAATCATAAAATGTGATTTTCTGGATTTTTTATTCTAGATTCCGTCCCTCACAGTTGAAGTGTACCTATGATAAAAATTACAGACCTCTACATGCTTTGTAAGTAGGAAAACCTGCAAAATCGGCAGTGTATCAAATAATTGTTCTCCCCACTGTATATAGTCTCACGTCTTTAGTCTTTCTTCTTCACCGTCATGCCTATAGTCTCACGTCTTCAGTGTCATGTCTATAATCTCACGTCTATTGTCTCATGTCTGCCTCAAATCCCTCAAACACAAAGCACAAAACCATTGACTATATCATAAGTGATTCCGATTCCTCTCCGCTGCATTATAACCACTGAGAGCAGACCTTGAGCTATCCATTGAGCAGATCTAAACCAACATAGGATTATGGTGACAGCACATCAGAAAACGGCACAGTAGTTCCTGTTCATTGCTCCATTTCAACCTCTTCCTCCTCTTCGGAATCAGCATACCCTGCTGATTCAACAGCTCCCAAAGACCCATCTGTCAAAGAATATATGTATTGATAATCATTTCCTTCTGAAGGTTTGTCATTGTGCTCTAATTAAGCCCTTTCAAAGACTCCAGTGTTCAGAAATGTTTTACTTCAACTCACATGGCCACATAAGACCATCATGTAGATGTCATCTTGTTTATCTTATTAGGATTTTGGACATTTGGGTGTTTGAGAATTTACATAAACATTTTCCGTTCCATTTTACTGTATCCTCTAATATTTCTGACTGAATTCCCTGAACTGAGATTCATATAAGAAGAAAAAAACAGGTTGTAAGCATATTTGCTCTGGACCATTCAACCAGCTTCACACCCCAAGGTCTTTTGTGGGGAAACTTCACTGTGAGGGTAGGGTGACATTTTGATGCATTGTGATTTGGGGTTCTCCTCACCCATCCACTCTTTATAGTGTACCACCCATGACCAGTCAGTATAACCGCCATCACCGCCGGTGAAAGGTCAGCATCAGTGTGTGATCCTGGAAGTATTAAAAAATGTAGATCAAGACCATGAATTGAAATGGTTAATTTTGGCTGTGAATGTTGTAATGAATGACAATGAAACACGTTGAGAAAATGAGTGTTTAATTCTCTGCCAAGGCAAACTAGCGCTAATGAAGTGAGACAACATCAATTAATGAGGATGGGATGACGGGAGGAGGAGAAGAGGGAGGGGCAAAAGGGAAGGTTTTGGGGGAACGGGGGAGAGGAGATGAGAGAGGAAGATAAGTAGATCTGGATAGACTGCAATTGACAAGAAATGGTGGAACTTTAAAAGGAGTTAGTGCTCCATATACTTTGTTGCTCGCTTGAGAAGACCCATTTGAGATCTGTGTTAAATGATTCATCCTCATAATATGACACGCAATATGAATCTGGAGTCTTCACTCCATTTACCCAAACAAGGAATACACAAGGAATTAAGGAATCCCTTTCAAGTTACCACAGAAAGATATTGCCGCCTTTTAGGTGATGAAACATGTTCCACAGATTCACACATGCTCTCCAGCACCACATAAGACCATATATTTTGTCAGTAATGGTTGCCAGCACATTGCTGCATTCAGTTTTTGATGTGGATGAGTAATGTCCGTATGTACGCCCTCTACAATGTCCTAGCTCCTCTCCTCTGCTTCTGTCAGACAATAAAAGAGACTAAGCCATGCGCTGCTTATTGAATTTCTCATATTAAGCATTACTGATCAGAAACGGCTGGGTGCCAGCAATGATATGCCCACATGACAAAGGTGCCCTGTAATGCACCTTGGAGACGCTGCTGCTTCACAAGCTTATGTTTCAGCAACTCTGCACAGTTTCAAGCAAACGTCTTTCCAATGTTCCCTCTTGCCAGCATGGGATTCGATCTGGCAACCTTTTGTTTACAAGCCATAACCACTAAGCTAACTGCGACCTGACCACAGCCTCCTGATAACAATCCAGTGAAGAAGCTCGTACGATTGAGTATTACAGTGCCTACTGTTTGAATAATAGATCAGCCGGAAGGCCCCGACTGACAGGAGATAGATCTGATGAAGTTACGGGTGTGTGACATCGTGTGGAGTCCCGATGTTTTGTTGTTGATGGTCAGAGTGGACTACAATCATATATAATATAGTACATTGTGTATAACGTTTCACATCTGCACAAACAGCTAACAACGGAAAACTCATCTTAACCGTGTTCAGAAACACGCAACAGCATGATCAGAAACTTCCACAGTTACGCTAACTAACAAAATAACAGTAAATGTAGCAATGAGAATTGCAACGGGAGTCATAGCAGAACGAATGCTCCCTCCCCCCCGTCCCTAATTGAAAACATAAAGCCTCCCCTCTCCCTTCGCCATATAAACAATGGCCTTAGCATGTCAGGATATATTACAGGCTCTTAACAAATCAATTAGTGGTGTCTACCGTTGATGAGCCAGATGGATGGTGGGGGAGAAAAATGCTAGAGAGGAAGGAAGAGAGGACAGAGGGAGGTGGAGCGATAAAGAAGAGCCTTTCTGTCTTTTTGTTTGCCTCTGCTTCACTCTAATTAGACTCCAAGTTGGAGGATGGAGACGGGGGAAGGAGGGGGTGGCATGATGGGAAATAAACAATGTGTAAAAATTATATATTTAAACTGACAACATTGTGCACCTAACCGAGTAACTTTTTTGTACTAGTAACCTTTATCAGCATTTATTAGCATCGTTTTCAATAAAATCTGTTACTACATTTACTACATCATGAATGGCTTCATGATTTCAAAACTCGCATGTCATTTTTACTAACAATTTTAGAATCCACTCGCTGGGCAATGCAAATGACTGTTTCCCGTTTCCAATGACTCCCTTTGAATTGAAAATGAAATTGAAACATAAGCAATCCCCCCCCGCTAACTAACTACATATGTGTTTCTCCGCAGCAAGCCGAGTCACCACAGAGGAATATGGTGGTGCACACAGGGGTCTCCTACCCTGCTGAACAATCAAAGACACAGTGCTCATCGCTGTGTGTGTTCCTTCAGAAATTACACACTCACTGGAGGCAGAGCACCGTGTATAGTCTCGCTACACACACAAACACACACCCCCCACACATACACACACACACACACATATTCCTGTCAAGATCAGAGGAAACAAACTCACAGAGAGACAACCAATCTACTTTCTTCTACTTTCTTCTAATATCAAAGTGGTGTAGTGTTGTGCTTTAGTGAAGCCCGAGGGCAGGCAGACAGGCTCTCTGCTCAGATACTCAACAGTCTGTAATGAAATAACCCTGTGACCACTGGATACCACGGCAATAACGCACCTGCCATATCAAGGCTGTCGCTCAGTTCTTAAAATGTAGTATAACAGTGTTCAATACCTTTAATAATAATAAATATAATAATAATACAAATTATAATAATATTGATGAACAAGCCAAGACATGTTATATTGGAAGGTGATTGGGGAGATCTACACTGCATAATACACAGCTACATACTTTGAGTGTTATAAATACTCAAATAGCTTAATACTATACATAAAAAACATGAGCCACGTGTTGACTTTGTTCAGCCTTGACAATATTACAATATGTTACCTTCTCCAACTGTGAAAGCACAGGAAGACAGGTAAGTCATTTTCAACAAGATATTTTGGGATGAAATCTTACTCTACCTCCTCCTTATCCACCTTTTATCAGGCCTACTTTTGTACTTTTGTTCTACTATCTTGATAGAATTTTACCGTGCCAACACTATTGGAGGAAAACAGTATTTTAATTTCAGAAAGCCATACAATATTGTGCATTGCACCATGTCTTTTGGTCCATGGCAAATCTCATTGAACTTTAAGTGGCATTAATTGTTCAATATTGAATTTGATACTGCAGTAAACATTACATTGTTCTCAACACGCTTCCTAACTAAATGACATGTGACAAGTGACAGGATTTCATATGCATGTCTACAGATTGGCAAATTAAAGTATTTGAATGAACCAATAATAATGGAGATCTAAGTGGGTGTAATTAAGTATTCAGCAGACAGTGTAAATCAAGTGTCAGTCTATTAGAGAGAAAAGCACAACTAATAATCTACCATCGTACCTAAACTTTCTTTTGACACCTTTTTCCGGACTTCAATGAGAAATTTACATTATTTATCACCTTTTCCCCTCTGTTTATATGACACAAAGTGGATCAAACAGATAGATTGAGTCAAAACCAATGAATTGACACACAACACAAATGACACATAAATAACGCAGTGCAATTAGTAAAGCTCCATTAAAAGACATTCACATCAATCTGAGTGCTCTCTGCTTAACTGCTAGTGTTTCCAATTGAGTCCTTTGTGCTGACAGTAAGTTTAGCTTTCTATTAAGTTTAATAAGGTATTTTAACAGGCTTCTATTCCACTATCTGCCAGCCGAATACCAACTTTGCGGCTGTGGATTGAACATTCCCCAGACACTTCTGGAAGATTCTGAGCACATAAGGACTACATTGTGCGGGAAGTCTGTTTTTCGTTGTCTTTTTGAATTTCATCTGATCTTCTTTGCAGGTTCTGGGGAGTGGTAGACAGTGTCCTACTTGTTGACAGTGTCCTACTTGTCCTACTTCAAAACAGTATACTGTAGGCATTATACAGCCTGACTGAACCTGTTGTCTAGAAATACAAGGCAGAATGGAGGCTTTTCGTGAAATGTGAAGCGGATATGTTAAAAGGGTGAAGGGACAATAAATCCTCAGGGAGTCAGATAGCCCATTAGAGTAGCAGGTGATTAATTTCCCACAAGCGTATGTAGTTGAGATGACATTGGGCTGGCCAATTTCCTGATGAATGAAATATCATATCCCAAAAACCGTTCCCTGAAGCAAATTATTATTGAAGGAGTGGACTACGTTTTATAACCTTTACCCTTTTGCAAATATGAAGAAATATAAAGTTGTTTAGAAGGATTGCTGGGAGAATTGACTTATTGCACACAAGCACTTCACAGACTAGGTGTTTTTTAACAGTACCTTGTTAGAATATGCCAATTTGTCCTGTATTGGCCAAAGACAAAGCATATCACCGGCTCATGCTTTTCTATGGTGAACCTCCTTTCCTAGATTGGGTCCATTTGCCTTTATTAGCCCCTTGTGGAAACAACATGTCCTGGGTGACAGTATGTTGGTTTTGTTTTAAAAAAGATGATGCAGAAGCCATGTGTAGAAGCGTTTGAATCCATAGCCCAGGAGATGGTAAAGGTCCGAGAACAGATGGCTTTGCTGCCACTTTGTAATGAAAGGCAGTACACGTGGGCTGTTTAACACCATGGCATGGCTTTCATGTGGTAACTTCTTTTGATACAATGACTACAATTCATTCACATGGAGACTTTTTAATTTTGTTTCCCGCTTCTTTCTTTCCTATCAAAATACTTTCACAAATGGATTGAAAGACGGCCCTTTCTTACAACCGTCTTTGTAAACTTTAGAAAGAGGACCTTCGTGCTGTTCTATTCATTTGCTATGCCCCGCCCCTCCCCCCAACACTCAAGTCCAAAACGTCATTGCGGCCTCTTCAGATAATCCATCTGATTCAAGTTCTTTCAGGGCCTTAATTAAATTTCCTAAAGATTGGGGTGCTACAACAGAGGGATTGGCCGGCCAGTGGAAGGGATTGGAGATCAGAGAAGCGAAACCTCCCATAATAAATCTTTTCCATTTACAGCATATAGGACTTAGAGCCAGCCCGTTTTCACTTTTACTATGTATTCACCAAATGACCTGCCCGAAAATGTAATATAGTAACATGGCACTGGCAGCCAATCACACTTATTTAACTTGGTGGAGATCACAAAGATGGGACATGTTGAATGAGAGAGACAATTAGACTGTAATGCTGAGAGTGCATGTGTGTTGATTTCAATAACAGTACCCATCAGATTCCAGCTTAGAAGTGCCTCCATAGATGGAGAATATGCAGGCCATGCTTCATTAGGAAGCATACCACTGTTGGGTATAGTTAAAAACCATAACTAAAACTGTTATAGATGCATTTAGATCTAAGTAGTTGCAAAATGAATGTAAAAGAAGAAGGAGTTGCTGACATACTGAAGACAAATATTCAGGGGATTGACTGAGGAAGGTTTCCCTTTTTAAGCCTCTCTAATGTTGCTCTCCTAGTCACTGTTGACATGGCCTGAGTAGCCCTGATATGGTGAAACACAGTCATTGTCTGCTCATCTCCCAATTGGACAGGGAGACAGCATCACGCCTGAAAAAACTCTGAATGAATCTAATTGGCTGTTTGCTTATTAAATATGCATTCAGTCTCTGGTAGAATGACAATAACGAGGCAGCTTAGCGCCAACTAGCTGCCTGCCTTTGTAAAGTGAATAAATGAATACGTGATCACACAGCAAAACAAAGACAAAGAAAGGAATTCATTCGATAAAATGAATACCCTGGACGGCCGGATTAGTCACAGACACCTTAGCTCAGGTGTGAAATACGGCAGGGTTTGTGGATCGACAGGGACCAGAGGGCTTGGTTTGAAGAGCCAGAGGGTCATGGTGGTTGGGTCTCTTGGTGGACAGCGAGGGCCTGGCTACTCTGTGTCCACTCTGGAGGCCTGTATGGCCGGCCTTTTCTGCATCATTAACGCAACCTCCCCCTGGAGCGGTGTTTTGCCTGTTTGCACAGTGGCTGTATGTCTATCGGCACCAGGAGCACTGGAAGTCAAGGTGGAGGGACAGAAGGACATCCATGGCCCTGACAAGTCAAAGTGGGAAGGAGACAGAATGAAGTACAGGAGCGCAACACAAATGCAAACCTCAATGGCGTGTCTGGCCCTGCGTTTTGTTTTCAAGGCTGTTTATTCATTCAACATTTTCAATTCTTTCATCTAAGAACCAGCTTTTTATGTTGGAAAAATGTTTCTTGGCAAACATTTGAACCAATAATCAGGAAGTAAACATTCAGCAGAGTGAAATAGCTACAGCGCTGGATGGGAATGGAGCAATGGTGCACAAGTCAACTGTTTCAAACGCTCTACCTAACACTGGCCTGTGTGGAAGTGTGGCACGAAAGAATCTGAAAAGCACATCTCAGAAGCATGAATGAGAGTGGATGCAGACCAGAGACTTCTGGCAAAAACTCAAAGCTCTATGTGTGGCAAGCCTAACAGTGTCCATGCCTCAAGACACACCATCCCGACAATGAAATATGGTGGTGGCAGCATTGCCGGGGGAGGGGGGCGCCTATCCACGCCTCTATTCAGAACTCACACCGGACTACCAGCGCAGCTGATGCTTGGCACCAGGCTACAATAGAAGCCAGATCTCCCCAAGCAGCCCAGGCTGCTGGGAAGTTTATAAAGAAAGGCACTAGATACACACTCTTGCCAACAGCTTCTGAGTCACCGAGGTGGGAGGAAAGGGGTGGAAAGGGAAAGAGAAACATGCCAGCAGAAGACAAGCATGAGAGCATGCCGTCGAAGTGGGGTGGAGCAGACACGTGTCTTGGTGTTGAGCTGAGTGTGAACGTTGATGATCAAAATGGCAGACGCTTGCTGAGAGGACCTGGGAGAGAGACCACTGGAGACTGATTCAGAACAGTCTGTGCTAACAGCCGAAGGTACAGCCCATAACACAACTCTTATAGGCTCCAGTCAAGAGTAGTGCTTTTGGGAGTCAGTCAGAGGGAGGTGTGCTGTTGTATAGTTGCTACAGCGGAGGATGTTAGACTCATCCACTAGACATACGAGGGGCGTGGAGTGTGCCGCTGCCCCTGAGGGTTCTCATCCGCCTCTCCAGACAGTATTGAGTATGCAGAGGTTATGTGTGGGGTTGGGACACGGCATTCCCAGGAAATTATTTTCAGTAGTCTGTGCATGTTTAACTTTGTGTGGATTGACACTGCAATGCCTTTGGCTAGGCTGTCATTGACAATCATTCAAAGTTCCTGGTGAAGGGAAGGTGAAATAAATAAATAAATATGGTACTCACATGCTAATGAACAAACACACAGCATGACACAATGAACTTGGCACCTCAAAGCAGAAACTTGTGCAGGCATAATCTGGGATTTAACTAAATAAAGAGAAATGGTATGTAGGAGCCTGTTTTGTTTGCGCTGAAAACTGTTGCTTACAGGGGCAGAAGGCATTACTGGCCCCTCAGATGGCACTGCTTTATAAGGCTGAGTAGCATCAAGCTCAACAACGCACTCTGTGATTGAGTTTTGACTATGCTGCTAACTGGTATGTTTAATGGGTGATTCAAATTGGCAAACAGTGAGGCATCATCTGCAGGGACCTCCAGGTCTCATTGCTCTTCAGCCACTCTCCCTGAAGATAAGCCTTAAGAATGACACACAGAGTGTCATTGTTACCAAATATCCCTTTCACGGATTTAGACAGAAAGCATCATTTGACTTCAAAATACATTGGCAGATGTGATGCCTGCAATAAAGTAAGTCTGGCCTCCTCAATCGTTACACCTTTTAGTAACAGTTGTAAAAAGCACTTGTGTTCTTTTTCAAAAATAATAGGTGTATTGTTTTTGAAATAATTATGTGTTTGATATTTGTGTAGCTAAGATGAGTCACTCGATCAATGTACAAAACAGGATAAGAAACAATTTTAAAATATCAACCTGCAGTGTGATGAGAAAGACTTAAAAATGTTAGTAAAAGGCTGTATCACATAAACATCTTATGTCATTAGTAACATTTTACCTACTTTGAGACAGTTCACTAGCAATATTTAAATGCATTAGGGTTTACAGTGTGGAAGGCTTTGCCTGCTGTATTATTTGGTTAATACCAAGAATGATTAAATAATACAATATAGTATATTGCTTCTGCATTCCACTATTAGTCTTTGTGTTTGCATCACCTGTGTTTTGATGACTCTATTATAATAATGACGAATTCTGCTATGGATGGAATTGGTGAATGGCAATAAAAAAAGAAATTAAATATGATGCTTTATGTGAACTAGTGAAAGGCAGGACTGGGCAAATTCAAATACATCTTGGGACAGAATACTCATTATTTTAACACAGTAAGAGGGAAAGAAAACTGGTAACACTTAAGGTTAGCAGTTCAGAAAAAAAGTGATTTGAATGAATTCCTTCTATGGTTTCCTGCTCTTCACTCAAAAGGAATTGTAGAATGAGTTCGGAAGGTGCATTGAAAAAGGTATTTATGCCCAACAGTGGAGAGGGAATTACTTAAAGCTACAAAAGTCCTCTGGCTAGAGCAGAGCTACATTATTGCTAGGCCAGGCCAGTGACCTAGAATAAGGACATAAATATATGAACACATGTCTAAAATAAAGAAAAATATTTACATTTAGATTAGTTGGTGTTCGACTGGAATATTTTCACCCATACACACACACAAGAGATGTGGCATCCCATTACCTCAGTGACAAGCTAGTTAGTTCTCCTATGCATCCCATCCGTCTAAATAAATCCCCAAACATACTACATGGCATGGACTTCATAACGTCAACAATGTTAGTTTGATTGGTTTTATGAGTTAAAAAAGTTTGTGAACATGTAAATGTTTATTTTTAACATGTTAGTGTTAGTATTACAGATGTGACAGTAGTTAGCATTATTCCTCGCACACGCTGTGACTGGTGTTTATCTGGTCAGCACTAGTTATCCCTAGTTATCCCAACAGGAACCATTTTAAACACAACGGTGTCTCACTGAAACTGTTTTCTTACATTATTCCTGCACCTCAGTTCCCTTGTCATGGACCCTATTTTTGGCTTAAGCATCCCCAAAGTTTCCTGTCGGTAATTCTTTAGTTGATCCATTACATTGTTTCATAATTTCTAGTATTTACTTTGTTCCTGTCATCTTAGCTCAATTATCCAGTTTTCTGTTTATTGATTAGTTCGGTTATTCAAATGTCCTCTGTTCTCCCAGAAAGGTGTTCTGCCTACAATTTCAGCGTTAAAATATCAGTAACAAAAGACAGAAACCCAGACTAAATCTTTGGTGTGGATAACAGTAGGACCTATGTAATCTGTTGGACCACTAAGCCAACTATTTAACCTCATCGAACCATTCTCTATACCTTGGCTAATGCTATCTAGCATCATCTTCATCTGAATGCAGTGCTTTTCCTGAATGCACACAAACATTTATAACTACATTTACAATGTAACTACCATATGTCTAAAATATTTTGACATCTCATATTATATAAAATAAGTCTTTGCAGTATTTGCGAATTGTAGGAAGATAATCATAAACCAACTTGGAATCCCACTCTATGCCAGGAACAATGATGTACTCTCAAATCACAGTTAAATCTGATTCTATGAGGTTAAAAGACAATACAAATTTATTAAGGGTCTGGAAAGATGTGGGTGTAGAAAGTGAACCAGAGATTTGAAATGGTAATACTAAACCTATTCAATGTTTGGCGGCGGTGCTGGAAACTCAGGACAATTCAAAATGTGCCGGTGCTCTAGACTGAACTAAGAGTTGAACTAAGCCATAAAGCAAATTATAATCAAGACTTTGACTCATTGAACTCGGTGTGTCGGTTTATGGTTAAAACAACACATTGAAACCTCTGGGGAGGCCCACGGAGGGATTGGGACACCCTGCCCTTTACCACTCCAATTTCCATCCCCATATGTGGTTCAGGGAATGGCATTTTGAAATTGACAGTCCTCACCTTCCGCACCAACACGACTGTGCCTCTGTAAAAACGAGCCACCCCACCCCACACACACACCCACCCACCAACTTCTTCCCGGTTGTTGGCATAAGCTGATATTCCTACCTGTGGTCCTACCTGTGGTCCTACCTGTGGTCCTACCTGTGGTCTGGATTGGGTTTGTTCTCTCTGTCACGTTCAGCCAACGAAACAACGCAACAAATAATGAATGACTATATTGAATGTTAGATAACCTTTCAGACACATCTCTCTCTCCATGTTCTTCCTCTCTCCCTCCTCCCGTCTAACCCTTATCTTGCTCCCTTCCCCGTCCTCATCAAGTATTCTGGTCCAACCCTTCTCTTTCCCTCCCTTCACTGCATTAACCTTTCCACTCTCCAGAGCCAGAAATGCCCATCACATCTTTCTGGAGGTTCTACTGCAGAGATGACTTTTAGTAGCCTTCTAGGAACCTTTTAAACCCCGCCCCTCCTCATGACCCCTCTCTTTACCCACTCCGCCGCCAAACACTCCGTCCACTGAAACAAGCCCATTAATAGGAGATCACTGATTAATCATTTGGTCCCTGAATGGACTCCTCACTAACCTTCACACATTCCTACTGGCTTAACATTTCTGGGAGCATTCTGTGAGAAGGCAGTCCAAGGTCAGGTTACTATGGGGTCCTGAGTGAGGGGTTGCTGAGTGCACTGCACACTGTGCACTGCACAAACCATCAGCTCTCTGACTGGATGTGGTTTAATTCAGACACATGAGTCAATCTGATGTCATGATAACTGATAAAACACGGGCACAAATATAACGGTATGTGATATTTTATCGTCAGTAAATACAATGCAGGATATGAGAGGGCGTTACCCTTATACTGAGGAAGGTGGTCTCTGTAGTGTACCTCTTCAGTTTTTAACAACAACCTCCAATATCCACCATTCTGGCCAGCAGCATAAACACACACCAAAGCGCAAACAAACATTGAAACAAATACAAAGATGCATGTAGAAACACATCCTGTGTATGGCCATGCCCACAGAACTCTTCCTGCCTGAATCTAATGAAACAAAATGGATGCATGGATAACGGATAGGAACTGTAATATCACATTTATCACAACGATCTGACAAGACAACATGGATGCAGTGTTGTCACTGAAGCAATAGAGTTAGATAGAAACCTAGTGCAAAGGGCCCAGTTTGAAGAGCAGTAGCTGAATCCCATCCAAGGAGCTGATGCATGGGTAGTTTCTTTTCCTGCTCTTTCTCAAGGGCATTGTTTCTGTCGCCTTAACCTTCTGTGTGCTTCCTCTCTTTAGCCTCAAGGCAGGACTGTGATACCATGTTCTCCCTTCTCCTGCGGGCTCTGGTGTTCTAGTCCAAGGTCTGGAATGACCACTCAACCTCAACCGATTAAGTTGGTTTTAATTAGTCCTACTGCAGAAGGAACCAGTTGGACTAAAGCCCTTTTTGTGTAGTGAGGTTCTTTCACTGTTGTTCTGTGTGTTTGTCTGTCTAGTTTGTGTCTGTAAAACCCCACTCTGGTCTGTCAACCTGTCTGATCTGCCCTTCCTGTGTGTCCCTCTGCTTTCAGGAATATATATCCTTCTGACACCAGGGTTTCCAGGTCTGCGGGAGACCAGCGCAGGACACCAACTTCAACATTTATTATGCTGATGAAGGAAGCAAGAGAAGAAGAAAAAATGGCTAAATGAGATAATTGTGGACCAAATCAAACGTCAGATACTGGAACGGTGTTGGCCTCTATTGTCATGTTGCATTACTGGCATGGCCATTTATCATCTTCTAGACTTATTGGCCCCTCTGCTAGCTAAGTGCGTGCTAAAATCACCCTCCCTCTTTCTCTCTCTCTCTTAATTTCTCTGAACTATCCTCAATATTCACACCTCTTCCCTGTCCGACTCTCTCATACCTCCCTCGTATCTCTATATCTCCCCCTCTTGCTCCAACAGGAGTCAGCAGTCTAACCTCCAGCACGGTGGACTAAATCATCTATCTCCACTTATCTCTAGCCCTCAGCCTGCCCCATCCAGACAACATGTCACAAAGCATTTCCAGAAACACAAGTGCTTTCGTTTCCCTTTCTCTCCCACAGAACCGGGCAGGACACAGTGGAGTGCTGATGATAGGACTCCCTGATACGGCATATGAGAGGGCAGATTGCAAATGATTTACATGATGTACTCTGCCTTAAGTGTCCAGAGTCATCCAACAGTGATTGGAGGCAGACACATTGGATGATTTCTGTTTGCTCAGCCGCAGTGCTGAGAGCGGCTTTCTAATGTCACTGTTTTCCTTTTCATGTCCAGTGTGTGTTCGCGCGACAGACTGTGGGGAGTTCAAGTGCCTTCATTTAGATTTTGAGAGCTATCTATCAGTGGTGGTGGCAGGGAGTAGGAGATACATGTTGATATTGTTTTATAGCCAATGGACTCTGGCCAGAGGCCTGTGCCAGGAAGAGGAGCAGTGCAGGATGAAAAGAGACTGTCAGCCCAGACCTCCCTCTCTGCCTTTTGGACCAGAACACACACACACACACATAAATAGTCAGCAAAAAACCTAGACAGGCATGATATGTTGTGAGCAAGCATCACATCAAAATCCTAAAATCATCATGACTAGATGGACCTCACTGCTCATCACTGAATGTACCACTCACCACTACTGACTCATACAACAAGGCAGGATGACAACACACATCACCAAAGCCCTCCACCTAGTCCAGAAGATCTGACCTACATCACTGAACAATACAGTACTGACTAGAACAACTGACCTACATCTGTAAGAAGTACTGTACTGATTAGAACAACAGACCTAGACCTGTTACATAAAATTGGAAGACTGTGTGTGGGTCTGGTGTGGGTGGGTGTGGTCTAGGTGTGTATAACCACCTTCTTTGCCACTAAGGGCAGCAGTTCAAGAATACTAACTACAATACCTACAACCTTCTTCCTCCTCGAACCAATCTGTCAAGCTGTGGGTGTCACTGTTTTTTGTGAGGGTGTGATCTCAAGAACATGTGACTGAGTTAATATGTGTGTCGCTGTGGGTGTGGCTGAGCTGTGCCTATAGGATCCTCTAGAGCACATGATGGTCCTAAAAGATATTCTAGAACACATGATGGTCCTAGAGCAGGGGTGGGCAAATATTTTGGCTCGGGGGCCACATCAGGATTTTGAAATGAAATAGTGGGCCACATTTGTTTTTGTACTTTGTTAATCATAATTGATTTGGAGGCCAGAAAAGGGCAAAAGTTAAAACATACATTGCATATGTACAGTAGATCCCATATAAGGTGTAAATTGTTAAAATTCTGACTCAGTTCTATAAGAATGGGCTGGTGAGTTTTTAATTTCCCCCAAAATAATTTTATTCCATTCCGTGGGCCGGATGGGACAGCCTCGCGGGCCGCATTTGGCCCCCGGGCCGTAGTTTGCCCACCCCTGTCCTAGAGGATCCTCTACAACACATGGTTGTCCAAATAAGATCTTCTACAACACATGATGATCCAAATAAGATCTTCTACAACACATGCTGGTCCAAATAAGATGTTCTACAACACATGATGGTCCAAATAAGATGTTCTACAACACATGATGGTCCAAATAAGATGTTCTACAACACATGATGATCCGAATATGACCTATTACAACACATGATGGTCCTAGGTTCATCCGAGGATCCTCTAGAACAGGATTCCATCGTTGTGCTTTTATCACCTTAACAACAGAAAGCTCAGTGCTGGTCAGCAGTAGGGCATGCTCTTTAAAAGGGCCAGTGACACACACACACACAGTGCCTTGCTTTGATATGTCTATAATGTGCATCAGAGGCTCTGAGCATCCAGAGATGGTTGGTCATAAAACAATAATATCTCAACATCTCATGTCACTATGCCACATTTGTTCATGGGGAGGGGGATAAACATATAGGCGATGTAAAGTATCAATGCTATTCATCCATAGGGGAATTTAAAGTGGAAAAATGGCAATAAGTGCCAGGTTCATAAATCCCTTTGAGTCATGGTTGGACAGCCTGTCTACAGCTCTCTCACACAGAGATGAGCTAATGCTAGAGCTAACAATGACTCAAAGGGATTTATGAACCATGACAAGTGTTCCCCTTTAAATTATCCTACACAAGTATAGCAGGGATTTATCACCGCTATCCATCCACATGCAAAATGAATGGACAAGCCTTGTTTTCCGCTTCAGCGGCTCAACGACGTGGTAGCCTAGGCCCAACCAAACTGGTGAACCCTCCTCTCCTGCAGAACATGTGTTGGCTAATACTTCCTGGGTAAGAAAGCGCTTTAATAAACAGGACAGCTTCGCAAGATGTCACGGCCAAGTTCTGCGTTTATTGTCCCCTTCCCATCCGCGAGGCCTAGCGAGCTTCAAGCCAATTCGATTGTGGTTGCACATGGTGTTTCCTCCACTGGCACATTCTCCGGGCTCCTTCTGATGTTCTGGGGGTTTGGACAGGCTCATTTCACTGGGGAACCGGTGCGAATGAGAGTGAATCTGTGTTGCATGATGGGGAAGACTGCTGCCCTGTCACTTAAAATGGTGTTGTACACGATAAATACAACACACTACATGAGCGGCATTACCTGATTAAAGACTGTGTGTGGGAGGGTTTATAGGTAGATGTATGGGTGTATACATTTGCATATTTAAAAATACAGTATATTTGTTTGTGTGTGTGTGTGTGTGTCGGCAGGAGAAGAAGAGATCGTTGTCACGGTGCCTGTACCACCAACTGTGCTTCTGTATGGACGTCAACCTCAATCCACACTGTTGTGACAGTCCCTGTTGTGTCAAGACACACACACACACACACGCAGGAACCCGCAGACATACACACAAGGACACACACATATTCATATACACATAGACAAACAGAAACACATGATATGGTAGAGATGGGCAGATGAAACATTTTTGGTTCCGGCCTGTGTGTGCTTTCAAACTCAACTGTACAGCGTGTTCCAGTCTAAATAAAAAGCTTGGTCGTCCCCAAATTTGATAAAGGCATTACCGGCAAGGCATTCATGTTAAGTTATTTGAGAATGGACTTAAGGTTAGGGTAAGGGTTAGTAAACGTGTCTTGTTTTTGAAGGGCTGTCAACATTGGTGTCCCTATTCAAATAGCCAGGTAAACGCGAGTGCGTGCGTGTGTTTACAGAAGGATAGGAAACGTCGCTAGGTGGTGCAGGGGTGTGGGGGCCCCCAGAGACACTGGGGGGCCAGGTAGCCATGGAGCAGCTGTTAGACTGCTGGCTGGCCTGTCTTATTTATGGCAGCGTTGGCTGGTGGCTCAGCATGGTGTCTGAAAAGTGGGTCAGCATTTCTACCTCCCTCCCTCCCACCCCCATCCGCTCTCCGTTTCTGACATCGCACCCTCTTTGCACCTCCTTCAAAGTCTCTCTCCCCCTTTCTTTCCCTCTCCTTCCCTCTCTTTCTCCCCCAATGAGAAATGCACTCTCACTTTTCATTTCCCTCTGCCTTTCTCGCTCCATCTTTCACTATTTCGGTTGTGATGAAAAGAGAGAGGGGGTGAGATAAAGACAGAGACAGAGTGCCTGGAGTGACGGTTGTGTAATAAACAGCAGAGTGGTTAAGGGTTGTGAAAAAAACCGCAGAGTGGTTAAGGGTTGTGTAATAAACAGCAGAGCGGTTAGGGTTGTGTAATAAACAGCAGAGCGGTTATGGTTGTGTAATAAAGAGCAGAGCGGTTAGGGTTGTGTAATAAACAGCAGAGCGGTCAGAGGTTGTGTAATAAACAGCAGAGTGGTTAAGGTTGTGTAATAAACAGCAGCGCGGTTAGGGTTGTGTAATAAACAGCAGAGCGGTTAGGGTTGTGTAATAAACAGCAGAGCGGTTATGGTTGTGTAATAAAGAGCAGAGCGGTTAGGGGTTGTGTAATAAACAGCAGAGCGGTCAGAGGTTGTGTAATAAACTGCAGCCTCTAAGACAGAAGCAGAACAGACACATGAGCTTCATTATCTACCATTTGCTGTAATTATGGGATGACATTAATCTCAATACATGTGCCAGGCCACAAAAGACACAGGCACACAAAACACATTTACTGATTTAACCCCAGTATGAAGATGTTGTTAAGCCAGGAACACACACAGATATTGTGATCAACAGAAGGCCCATCCAGCCACATCAACAAGGTAGGTTTGTCTGGAGACCTTAGTGGACAAATTAAATCGTGCTCTAATCTCTAAAGAGACCAAATGGTTTAGCTTCAACTTTGTTAACCCAAAGCCACAGTCTCATACCATAGATCAGAACTTTGATATGAGTCCACTCTATGTGTTAAGAGATCAGAACCTTGATATGAGTCCACTCTATGTGTTAAGAGATCAGAACCTTGATATGAGTCCACTCTATGTGTTAAGAGATCAGAACCTTGATATGAGTCCACTCTATGTGTTAAGAGATCAGAACCTTGATATGAGTCCACTCTATGTGTTAAGAGATCAGAACCTTGATATGAGTCCACTCTACATGTTAACAAATCAGAACCTTGATATGAGTCCACTCTACATGTTAACAAATCAGAACCTTGATATGAGTCTACTCTATGTGTTAAGAGATCAGAACCAGAACAATGCGCATCAATCGTTCTCTCTTTGACCGGCAGTACACGGGTCAGACATCACCCCCCTTTCCGTAATTGAACAAATTCCAACACCTGCATGGTGATCTGTTAATCAGCCCCTGGGTTTTGGGTACAGGACAGGACACCTCTCACCACCAGATGGTAAAATACATATTACGCTAACCAGGCCAGATCTTCAAAGCTTTCAGACCTGTCTTGTGAATGCACCTGTTACGAAGAAGGGAATAGAAGACAATGTGAACATATGTTTATATAATGCACATCACTGTGCTGTTACTCCCAATAACAGGTGCAGTGTAGACACCTCACCCCTCCCTCTGGTTCAAGCGGCCCTGAGCCCTGCTAGCTGTTCCCCAGAACTCATCATTACTTGCTCAAACTAGCAGCCTTTTATGCTGTCTTTCTGACGCCTCATGTTCCTGCCCCCCTCCCAACAGAACAACACATCTTCAGTAGGCTGTGCAAGGTGTTTCACATCCCTGCTTTAGTAAAACACACATGTATGTCCCCCCCCCCCCCAAAGATGATGTGGAAAATACAGGTGCTACAGTTTTAAAAGAAAATCCCTCTTCTCCTTCTGCTCTTCTCCCTCATTCCTCTACTCCATGCTGCTCTCCTCTGATCCTCCATTCTCTCTTCACTGTCTCCTTTCCTCCTTCCCTCTTTTCTCTCACTGGAACAACTCCCTCTGTCCTCCCAACATTCCTTCACCCAGCCAGAACAATGAGGAACAGAGGTTTGCTAAAGAGAGGGGATCCCTACCAATTAAAGGGGGCGCGGTTCTGCATTGAAGGAATGTTTGCCACAAGACAAAGCATTGTGTTGGTAATCTAGTCCGGCGTCTCCTTGCTGGCCTGTGCTCATCAATCCTGCCTGGCTGCAGCGGGTGGCAGAGGGGCACTGCTGGAGTGGGTGGCAGAGGGACAGTTCTGGAGTGGGTGGCAGAGGGGCAGTGTGGGAGTGGGTGGCAGAGGGGCAGTGTTGGAGTGGGTGGCAGAGGGACAGTTCTGGAGTGGGTGGCAGAGGGGCAGTGGTGGAGTGGGTGGCAGAGGGGCAGTGCTGGAGTGGGTGGCAGAGGGACAGTTCTGGAGTGGGTGGCAGAGGGACAGTTCTGGAGTGGGTGGCAGAGGGGCAGTGCTGGAGTGGGTGGCAGAGGGACAGTGTTGGAGTGGGTGGCAGAGGGACAGTGTTGGAGTGGGTGGCAGAGGGACAGTGTTGGAGTGGGTGGCAGGGGGACAGTGTTGGAGTGGGTGGCAGAGGGACAGTGTTGGAGTGGGTGGCAGAGGGACAGTTTTGGAGTGGGTGGCAGAGGGACAGTTCTGAAGTGGGTGGCAGAGGGACAGTGTTGGAGTGGGTTGCAGAGCAGCAGGTCTGGGAACTGTAAACACATACGTATAACTGAATACATTTGTTGGTCGCTTAAGATTCAAACCTTCGCAAACAGCTTAAGTCATATGATTCCATAGATCTATTGAATGTCATTTTTTCTGTAACAGTTAGCAGACATACATTACAAAAGGTATAGTCTAGTTTGAGTGAATACAGTCATCCTAATTGTAGGCTAAACCTTTTTTAGGTGTGCTTATCTACTTTCTTGGCATTGCTGTGATAAAGTCGTAGGTGATGATTTTCCTTAACCAATTGTGGAATTATAATTCCCATAGCAGGGCCCTGTAACGTCCATCAATCCAATCAATTGGATTAACCTAAGATAATAAAAAAAGCTGTTTGGGAAGGTTTAATCTCATGAGGCCATACCTCCAATCTCGTTGACTCTCAGTGGCAAGATTTCCTTTGGAAGTTAGTTTAAAAAAAATCTCCACTTACAGGCTTGTTGAAGGCGGGTTTCCTGTGGTTTCACTATTTCTTTAAAATGGATAGAGCACATTTTCTGAATGTTTTTAGTTCCTACCTAGGCTGCAAAATATTAGGAAAGAAGATGCTGTAACAAAAGATGTAGAAAAAATGGAATTCTGTTTTGGAAGAACTGTGCTATATTCATAACATTGAGTCAATAAAGCCATTACAACTTCTCTGATGCCCAGAACAAAGCAATGTTTTGGTGTGCCTTCCTGCAGGCTAGAATTTATCTAGCAAGGCCGACAGTGTGCGAATGATCGAAATAAAAAATGGAACAGTCAATGACACTAGTGGTTTCTTTTTGTTCAAGTTTAGAATTAAACTTTTCCCCTCACAAAACCGCTAATTCTTTCTACTTTATCCCCACTTCTTTTATATTTTAGGAAGAGATGGCGGTAGGAACCACATACCGCATCATTTAACGTTACTGTACTATTATATCTTCTGAATCGAGTGTGTTGTCCGGTCGCAGTAACATCAATTTACCTAAAAAAAGGTTATGTTTGTTTCTCAAAGACTGATATGGCTCATCACAAACGCAACACACATCCAACGATTTGAATGAGGTTTTATTTAGCAATTCTGCTGCCATGTTCACATAGCAAGCTACTGTTGCACTGATGGCCTTATTCTCATAAGCACCTTTATAAACCTCTCCCTAGCATGACATTTCATTTAGTAGAAGTGTTTTGAGGTGTTAGCCCAAGCAAAAAAAAGGAACATGAGGCGTTCAGAAAGACAGCATAAAGGGCTGCTAGTTTGAGCCAGTAATGATGAGTTCCAGCTTTGGACCAATCCATACCTCTGACAGAAAACCCAGTATTTGTTTTTAGTAGCATTATGTGTCAGCACATCTCTGTTGGGTTGGAGAGAGCTGTGTGTCCAGGCAACACAGTGCAGTGTGGCTGACGGAGGGGATGGCCCTCATACCCCCTTAACCACCCTCGCTTCCTCTAGCCTTCCCCTCACTTTGACTCCCTCTCCTCTTCCTCTCTCTGATATGTATTTACTGCATGCCCATGTTCCACCGTGTGTCTCCTGTCAGTCCATCCATTGTGTCATCACTGTGTCATCGCTCCTTCTACCAGGTGGGTATTAGTTTGGATATTGGTGGATTTTGGTCTCTGGGTCTTCTGCATTTTGCTCGGCTCTGTAATTTCAATGTATGGATAATCAGGAGCGAAGACTGACCTACTGACTGGCTTCAGCATGCATGCATGGGTGGACACACACACATACATGCACGCACACACACACAAATGCGCACACACACGTGCGCACACACACACACACATACGCACACACAGACACGCCCACACACGTGCGCACACACACATACGCAACACACACACAGACACGCGTGCGCACACACACACATACACGCGCGCACACACACACAAAAATGCACACACACACACATACGCACACACACACAGACACGCCCATACACACAAGGGTCTTCCATCCAGCTGTAGTTACTCCCGCCTCTTCCTGGCCTTCCCCTTCATTTGATGGTCAACAATGACAGGGACGAAAGCAGCTCATTTCCACCCATGAATGAATGAACCCCTCGAAGAACGGAACATTACAAGGTCACACAGACCGCCGGGACAGTACAATATCGTTTCCTTACGCCAACGAATGCGCCTTTCCACGCGCGTGTTGGTGTGTCTGTGTTTCTGTATGCGTCCGCATGCCTACTGTAGGTGGCTGTGTTTGAATGTGTGTGTGTGTGTTAATACTGTGCGTGTGGCGTTCTCCCTTCCCGTCCTGTCACCTTAACTAAGTGTTGGCAGTAGTAGCGAGAGACGGAGACACACAGTTGGCAGCAGACAGCAGCCTGAGAAAAGGGCCTTTGTTGGCCCACTGACTTGACGCAACGTCTGAGTGTGTTATGCAAAGGCTACAGTCAGTGATGCCATCCCGTCTCTCTGCGCCGACAGAGACGTGCGACGGCAGCGCGTCCTCCTGTGTGTGTGTACCTCTTGGTGGTGTGTGGAACAGAAAGTCAGCCAGCACTGTTATTATCTCGGGGAACAGCAGCAGTTTGGGGGTAGGGTGGCCAGCTCAACTTGGTGGTAATGCATAACACAGTGGGCAGGCAGCTAGATTAAAACAGGAGAACTGCAAGCATTTTGGGCAGTTTTAGGAGAGAACAAGTATAACTGTAGAAAATGTAAAACCTCAGCACCATCGGCAGTGTCAGCACCATGGACGGTTTCATCACCAAAAGCTGTTTAGGAAACACTGACAGATTCAGCAACAACTACTACTTCAGTACCATGGACAGATTTAGCAACAAATACTACTCCAGTAACATGGACAGCTTCTGCAACAACTACTACTGCAGTACCATGGACAGATTCAGCAACAACTACTACTTCAGTACCATGGACAGATTCGGCAACAACTACTACTTCAGTACCATGGACAGATTTAACAACAACTACTACTTCAGTACCATGGACAGATTTAACAACAACTACTACTTCAGTACCATGGACAGATTTAACAACAACTACTACTTCAGTACCATGGACAGATTTAGCAACAACTACTACTTCAGTACCATGGACAGCTTCAGAAACAAATAAAACGTCAGTATCATGGTGTGTGTGTTCTAGAAAGAGGCATAGTGAAGTTGATAGGCATTTATGCCAATGCCATCAAATCTAATAGAAGCTCTCAGATTGTTCTATCGCTTTCCCTCTTCTCTTCCATCCCTCTGTCTTCCAAACCCATTTCGGAGCCATTAGAGATGTCAGCTGGGCCAGCCAAACAGAATATAGAATATAGCTTCTGTGCATGAATATTGACGCCCATAATACTGAACACTTTACCACTATCATATACTCACTGTCACATTCATTTATTTATTATTTTACTCCTCAAATACACATTAGAATCACCCTCCAGTCTCCAACCCTCTCTCTATTCCTCCACTCGGTTCCTCCTTTCTATTCCTCCCCTCTCTATTCCTCCCCTCTCTATTCCTCCCTCTCTCTATTCCCCCCTCTCTATTCCTCCCCTCTCCATTCCCCCCTCTCCATTCCCCCCTCTCTATTCCTCCCCTCTCCATTCCTTATTCTCTCTATTCCTCCTCACTCTATTCCCCCCCTCTCTATTCCTCCCCCTCTCTTTTCCTCCCTCTCTCTATTCCACCCCCAATCTATTCATTACTCTCTCTATTCCTCCCTCTCTCAATTCCTCCCTATCTCTATTCATCCCCTCTTTGTCCCCTCTCTCTATTCCTCCCCTCTCTATTCCTCCCTCTCTCTATTCCTCCATCTCTCTATTCCTCCCCCGATAGATTAACTAATAGGGCAATTTTCAAGCAATACACAAACACATCTTGGTCCCATTATTTTTCATTGTGCAATAGAGGCCAATGGGCTGGTACCAGTGCTGTACAATCCTACCTACAACTCCCTGTACTCTCTCACACACACACACACACACACACGCACTTGCACTTATCCTGCTTAAGGTTGTTAAGGAAATTCACATTTTAATAGGCTAAAGTGGAGCTACTGTCTTTATCGGGCATTTTTCTCAACTCATTAGTATTTTTCTCCACCATTCAAATGAGTCTAACTCTGCATGAAAGGAGGGAATACAGAGACTGTGCATGTTGATGCCCTTGATGAAGGCTTGGCAGTGTAACACTGAAAGTACAACACAAACAGGCCTTGTCTGGCCCTCCCCCTCCCTTCCTGCTTCTCTGATATCAGCTGCGAAGCCGAAAGAAGAGAAGAGTTAGTCAACTACCACTTGAGATTGATTCACAAGTTAAATCTCCAAGTCATTAGCATTTGACCAGCAAGGCCCAACTATCAGTTGTCTGATGATCAGTACTGTTTTGTCTGTTTATCTGAGCATCTCCACCACAGCTTACCTACACACTAACAGACAATCACAACTCACCTACACACTGAGAGACTACCCTTAATGTAATGTGTTCTATATCCCACAATGTCCCTTCTACAAAGAGTGTCCTACACCCCACAATGTTCCTTTATAAAGAATGTCCCACACAACATAACATTCCTCTATAAAGTGTTCTATATCCTACAATATCCCTTCTATAAAGAGTGTCCTACACCCCACAATGTTCCTTTATAAAGAATGTCCCACACAACATAACATTCCTCTATAAAGTGTTCTATATCCTACAATATCCCTTCTATAAAGAGTGTCCTACACCCCACAATGTTCCTTTATAAAGAATGTCCTACACCCCACAATGTCCCTTTATAAAGAATGTCCTACACCCCACAATGTTCCTTTAAAAAAAGAATGTCCTACACAACATATCATCCCTCTATAAAGTGTTCAATATCCCGCAATATCCCTTCAATAAAGAGTGTCCTACACCCCACAATGTTTCTTTATAAAGAATGTCCCACACACCATAACATCCCTCGATAAAGTGTTCTATATCCTACAATATCCCTTCTACAAATAGTGTCTTAAACCCGACAACATCCCTCTTGTTTCAGTCCGATGCCTCTTTGATGGAAGGAAGCAACGGTTTATCCCAATGGCCTGTTCAGTAGGAGGCTGCTGCCCTGTGCCACATTTTTCAGAAACACATTGAACATTAAATCTATGCTCGGCTGCGTTCTGCTGTCTTAGTAGAGAGGCTGGCTGGTTTACAGGACCAGGGAAAGGGGCTAAGACCAGAACCCTGTACGACAACCAAAGCCTTCTGGGTTTGGACATGCACAACTGAATTTTGACATACATTATAATAGGCTATATTATATGTTCTTAGTGGACCTTTATTCTACTTTTTACATCCATTCACAATCATACCAAGGCCACTTTTTACCTTAATGGAAAACCAAGAATGTGTGCACAACACAATACAATTCTGTATTCCATGTACTGTGTGTAATAATGCTATTAGACACACATTTTCCATCCAGCCATTTCATTTGGGATGAATAAAATGATGAACAGAATGGAAACAGAATGTTTTAGTACAATGTGTCTGTTTGATGTGGTATGTTCATTTCTAGATATTAGCTCTGAAGTGTATTATATGAAAAGCTCATCAAAGTAAATGCTGAGTCATAACATGTTGTGTGATCCTCCCACAACAAATCCATAGCACCAAATGTATTAATCTACATGATAATGACTGTAACGCTGCCCAGGGAAAACGCTTGATGCCTCTTTTTAAAATAACACTTATTGTGGTGATAACCGTGGAGTCCTTACTGTATGAGAACTACAAATAACCTCAATGCAACAAAGGCTACTTGACAGCACCGTATTTGCACCACATATTTTGCCAAGATCAGAGTAGGCGCGTGTGGTTTTTAACCCAAGCGTTTGGTACAAGGGATGTGGAGAAAACGTCATCACACACTGTTTTTTTTGTTTGAAAACAAGTCTGTAGTCGCATATTTACTTTTGGAAGATTTCGAGAATGCTCACATGAAAATCTGTCGTCAATTGGATTAAAATAGATGGCAAACGGTGGCTCATGACCAAAATAATACAATAGATTTTTTCCTGGAGCCTAGTACTGATTTCATCAACACACAATGCTACTACGACATCTACAATTCCCTTGATGTTGAGGAAAAAAGGTCATTGCATCCCTCACAGCGTGAGCTGTGGACATGATTGCTTTGTGTACAAGGATGTGTGTGTGTGTGAGAGAGAGAAACTGAGAAATGTGTGAAGATGGTCAGTGCTCCTGGAAGGCTTCAGAATATTTGTCGTGTGAGAGGTGCTATACAGAGCCGGTTCAGTGTAGTGGGTTTGCTATTTGGAAAGTTTCGTGTAAGACGCCGTGTGTAGGGTTGAAGGGACACGCATTGGGTTCCTTTTTTCCAAGGTAGCATGGCTGATTGGGACATGCTATTATCTGCGTGAAGAATTGAATAGTGTTCATACCGCAAATGCTATCATCTTATCTGATGTTTTTTTAGGTTAAGTCTTTTCAGGTTGTGTGATGGGGTGTTAAATGGCCCCCTGGGACCCCTACAGAGAGAGCCCAGGAAGCGGAGAGGTATAGACGGCCCCGACAGATGTGTGGTAAGATAGCAGCCGGACCACAGGTGCAGTGGGTCCGTTTAACGAGTAGGGGGAGGCCATGTGGACTGAACTCCCTCATCTGTAGCAATCACACTGATGATGAGGCCGCCCTCCCTCCTCTCTGGCCAGGTGGAGCCTGAGAGCGCTGCCATGCGACGCTGGCATTGACCGGGGGGGGGGGTGGTCAGCTTGGCGGTGCCTTGCAATCCCCCAGCCTCAGGTGTGGAGCACAATGACCCAGTGTGGAGAGTCCTTGTTATCTGACACAAAGGACACTGTGATCGACAAGACGATAAGCCCAGACGTGGTATACCAGGTGGTGATAGAGGGGAATGGTTAATTATTTACCATATGTAAACCAGTGTGCACAGTGACACAGTCAGCTCAACAGGCTCACAGGTTATATATAGGTTATATATACAGTGTGACTGGTTATATACAGGTTATATATACAATATGACTGGTTATATACAGGTTATATATACAGTATGACTGGTTATATACAGGTTATATATACAGTAAGACTGGTTATATACAGGTTATATATACAGTATGACTGGTTATATACCGGTTATGTATACAGTATGACTGGTAATATACAGGTTATGTATACAGTATGACTGGTTATATACAGGTTATATATACAGAATATACAGGTTATATATACAGTATGACTGGTTATTGTTCTGGGGCATCCTGGGCCTCAGTGTTGAGGTGGATCCCATCCATGTGGTTTGTCTCAGTGGTGGTTTTCCTTCCTCCCTGCAGACCCAGACCCTGCAGACATTAGAAAGTCAAGTGGTAATGGAAGGTCTGTGTCAAACACTGAGTCACAGACTCAGGTTTGAAATGTGCAACCGACCTGGATTTCCAATTAGATAAGACCATTGTGTTGTTGCCTCTGCCTCCACAGATGCCCGCACCACAAGCCTAGTGTGGACATAGCCAGAGGAGAGGCAGTCCTGGCCAGAGGAGAGGCAGTCCAGGCCGGGGAGAGGCAGTCCTGGCCAGAGGAGAGGCAGTTCTGGCCAGAGGAGAGGCAGTCCTGACCAGAGGAGAGGCAGTTCTGGCCAGAGGAGAGGCAGTTCTGCCAGAGGAGAGGCAGTCCTGGCCAGAGGAGAGGCAGTTCTGGCCAGAGGAGAGGCAGTCCTGACCAGAGGAGAGGCAGTTCTGGCCAGAGGAGAAGCAGTCCTGACCAGAGGAGAGGCAGTTCTGGCCAGAGGAGAAGCAGTCCTGACCAGAGGAGAGGCAGTTCTGGCCAGAGGAGAGGCAGTTCTGGCCAGAGGAGAGGCAGTCTAGCTATACTTAGACATGCTTTTGTTATACTGTTGTTTTGTTTGTCTGGCTCCGGGGTATAGGAGAAGCATTTCTGAATGCTCATTGTCAAAATACACTGTACTTTCATTGCACCATACCAGGTCACAGTGACAAATACCAGCTGAATGACTTGGTACCAGAGCTGGTCAGAGTAATAAATATTGGCCAAAAAACTCTGTACTTTCATTTAAACAGATCTGGTCAAATGACAAATACCAGTAAAACAATGTTAGATTTTTATTTCAAAAGAACTGGTCAAAGTGACTCAAGCTGGATCTGTGATGTGGATGACAATACATTTGTGTTGGTTCCTTTAAACTTCTGCAGTCAGTGTGTGTGTGGTATGTGTGTGGTATGTGTGTGTGCCTGCCTGCGTTATTTGACAGGTCCCGGTCCTCGGCCTGTGACAGATGACAGGTCTGGTCCAGAGCCAGGGTGTGATCTCCACATGATCTTGTCGGTTTCCTGATCTCCCTGCATGACTCAGTTCCATCCCCAACCGGGTCCTAATTCACCACCTTCTCCATTTACAGGGCATCAGGGTTCTGGTCAAAGTTGTGCACTCTGGAAGAAATAGGGTGCCATTTGTCGTGCTTCATTTACCAGCCAGGTCTAATTAGGAACAAAATGTCATGTACCTTCTTACAGAGCACACATACTGAGACCTGAGTTAAAGAGCCAATTAACATCAGCCATTACAGGTACATTCATGTCCTCGTTAGAGGCCTGACATTATAGGCATAACAAAAGACCCAGGTGCACCAGCACGGCTGAGATGTATAGGTGGCTGATCTCAATCATGTATCAATGCTGAACTTTCATAGGTCAAAATAGTTTGACTTCATCCAGGACAACTTATTTGACATGGATGAGAACAACGGTCTTTAACCATTCTATGCAGTTCACCTAAAATGTCCTTCTAACTTCTCAGGTGGCGGGTGTTAGATTTACGATGCGCTGCCTCCCCAATTTTGCAGTACCACCGTGTGAAGAGCAATGTCCCACGTATGCTACTTTTGACAACAAAGATGAGCTGAGTGAAAAAACCTGGCACCCATTTACATTTTTGAAGCTTACGTCTGGTAATTTCTAATTCACCTCGGGAGCAGATGTTGTTTCTGTAGTGCTAATGTTATGCAATGCAACGTTTGCTAGCCATGGGCATGGTTGTTTCTGCAGTGATTACAATGCATCACTGATCAAACTTGCTCATAAAAGGTCAACAGAAGGCGGGTTTGGTACACGGAAGACATGCTTAAGCATTCCATTACTGAAAAAACAGCTGCCATTTAACTTTAGAGTTACTTTGTTTCTGATAGCTAATGGCTCTAGTTGCTTTTTGTACGTGCCAATGTTTATGTAAAATAACAAAAAAATATATATGTTCCTAATTTTCTCTTTCATAGTGTAAACAGGATCTAGGCTTTACTATGTTCCTGACAGCAAATTACTGCCTGGTCTTCTCTAAGCCACAAGACTCAAACTGCAGGCTAAATGACATCTGCAGAGTTAACATTAAAGCACTCTGGTTGATGTAACAGCCCATACAGATTTCACATTGGACATTGCTAAACAACTTCCTCCTTTCCAAATGGCCAAACCCATCCGGAGGGCTCTTAGTGACTGAGTCTCTTCATGAGCACTGTAAGTGCTACAGTCAGCCATCTCTGTGGGTGCTACAGTCAGCCTTCCCTGTGAGTGATAGTCAGCCATCCCTGTGAGTGCTACAGTCAGCCATCTCTGTGAGTGCTACAGTCAGCCATCCCTGTGAGTGCTACAGTCAGCCATCCCTGTGAGTGCTACAGTCTGCCACACCTGTGAGTGCTACAGTCAGCCATCCCTGTGAATGCTACAGTCAGTCATCCCTGTGATTGCTTCAGTCAGCCATCCCTGTGAGTGCTTCAGTCAGCCATCCCTGTGAAAGATAGTCAGCCATCCCTGTGAGTGCATGATATTATCCTCTCCAGAATGTGGCCATTTGAGGTGAGAGGTCATTTAGACCGGGCAGACATGGCTGCCACACCCCTCTCTGAGTTTGACCTCTGCGTTGGTGTGAGCAGGCAGTTAGCTAGGTAGCGTAGCGGACATGCAGATGGCCAGTGTTCGCCCCGGCGCCTCATTGCTCACACAGGTACCATTACCGCCACCCTGCACGCCCACGCACAGCAGTGCCAGGGCTTAGCGTTGGCAGGGGCCCAATTGACGTGATAACAGCACAGCAAACCTTACCACATTAGCCAGGCACGCTCGATCGCAAGGGCTACACTAAGCTTCATTAGTTCGTTAAGAGCACCTCCTGAACCAGCGTGACTGCTGAGGTCAAAGTTATCCCACAAAGCTCTTTTCTGTTGTATGCCGCATTCTCTGTACATGAATGGTCCTGCTGAGGCCTTGTCAATTCTCAGACACAGACACTAAATCCCTCTGCAGAGGCAGACCTCCTCATTATGTAATTGTCTGCTTTATCATCTCAAAATACCTCAGCAAGTACATTTTCTGGCTTATTTCCACAAATTCTGTGTTTGCTGTTGATGAGATTCATTTCTAGCCAATATAAGCTCCAACCCTCTCTCTCTTTGGTACATGTCCATCTTTGAGCTTCATCCATCTTTCAAAATAATGCACACACACACACCCAGAAGGAACACACACACCCAGGTGCCAATGCAAAAACACAAAAACACATATATTCATGTATGTAAGACATTTTCAGAAAACCCTACAGAAACAAATTCTTTTTGACAAACAAACACAATGACGTACAACCACAGACACAGAGAAATTCCGTGGCCCACAGCAGAATGTGCATCTATCATAGAACCCAACAGAGAGATACAGTTTGAAAAACCACATCTCACAACTTCTAGCTGAACTAAGCCCTGAGCAGAAACGTAGAGATACAAACTTAATACAAAAAAAGTTTAACACATGAAACCAAGACAAATAGAACTGTATGAATAATTTCTCTTAGATGTTTACGAAAACATTAAGACGAGTCCAATAGTACAGCTCACATTTAATGTGCATGAAAACTGCTCTCATTGGCCAAATACATCAACACCATTTGAAATGGATGTACTGCGGTGTCTGTCCTCTATTCGACACAAGCAGTTCCTGCATATGTACCTTTCATAGGTAGAGTTTCAGTATTATAAATTCGAAAACAAAGCCTGTGGAATGTAATGGCTGAGTGAAGGTTAGGTGAGGTGCTGATTTAGAGTGTAACATAGACATTGATGTGTGACTGTGTGACCAGATAAAGGGATTGCTGGAATGAACACTTAACTGTGTCAACAAGGTCAATGACTTAATATGGCTTTGTTTAAGCACAAATACAAATCAGGGAACAAAACAACATTAATGGAATTTGTTGCGGCTGTCAGATTACATTCTGAAATGCTTTTGTTTCCCATCACCCGTCTTTCATCCGGTGTTTGCTTGACAATAATCCCACTTTTCCTTTAGCTTGACTTACGCCTCAGAGAGGCCGTCACTTGTGTGACGGAGGGGGGGAAGAAGGCTCAACACACAAACACACGCACGTGTAACAGGTCCCTCCCGGACTTGAACACGGATCCTCGGTATGGGAAACCCACGGGCTCTGCCGCTAGAGTGCCTGTGATGTCGCGGGGGAGCGAGGCTGGGCACTCCGGGCACAGCAGTGCACTCGCTGGCCTCCGTTACACACGGACAAACACACACGCGCATACCAGGAGGAGGAGAAAAGGATGAGAGGAGAATCAGGAGGCTGACTCCTGGGTTATTAATATGCCCACCGGGTGACATTCAGCTAAACAGAGACCACAGGGAGAGGATGACGATGATGCAAACAAGACACAGACTCATTGTGTTTATATATATTCCTTCTATCTATTAGTGAGGGTCTGCTGTGGATTTAAGGACTCATTGTGTTTATATATATATATATATATATTCCTTCTATCTATTAGTGAGGGTCTGCGATGTATATAAGGACACATTGTGTTTATATATATATATATATATATTCCTTCTATCTATTAGTGAGGGTCTGCTGTGTATTTAAGGACTCATTGTCCCCAAAAGAAAATTAGAGCAAGGGTATTTATTATTGATTCATATTGTACGTCATGTCTCAGACACAGTCTCTTTTGGATGTTGACTGAAGTTACAAGAATTTCACGTCATGAAATTCAGTACATTGTTCCTCTACGTGCAAACAGCAGATGTGCATAATGCATTTTCCAAAGTAGAATTTAATTTTTTTGTAAACAATATTTAAAACACTACTGCTCCTGCAGTAGATCAATGACTGATCTGCACAAAACATGATATTCTCTATTTAAAAAACGGCAAAAACACTTGGCTTGTGGTGGTCCAGTGGTCTAGGCTGCTTCCTCTAGAACACATGTATAGCGCTGCTGCATGGGTTTGAATCCGGCCCACTGAATTTTTAGCAGACTCTCTCCCCTGTTTTCAACACTGTCTCTCTTCTATTTACAAAATCAATAAAATGCCCCAAAAAATATATATTAAAAATAAATAAGTAAAAAACACAACTAAAACACAATTACAAGTGTATATTCCAGCAAAATGTAATGCATATAAATAAATTTCACATATCCATACAATAACTCAATTCAAAATACATGCACAGTACAACACTGTAAAAACTCAACTGATAAAAGAAAATTTAAAACGACCACAAGGTGGCCCTATAAAGGCACACTTTGGACATCGATGCCTCTTTCATTTGGACAAATGATATTTGGCACACATGCTCAAGGTTTTGAGTCTCAGACATTCTGTACAGCTTGTGGGATTTCTGTACGTGTGTTTGTTTGTGTGTGTGCGTATGAGTGTGTGTGTGTGGGTCCAGTTACTGTTGAACGAGGGCACTGGGTGTGGCTCATTGTCTTTGATGACATCAGAAGAAGATGAAAGGACTCTCTCTCACTGACCATTGATGCTGGCCTCTCTCTTTCTCTCTGCTTGTTGGCTCTCCCCCAAGCTACCCTTCTGTCTCAACTCCCTTTCTCCTCTCGCCCTCTCGCCCTCCCCACCCTCCCTCTCTCTCCCCCACTTTTCCCTTCTCTCACTCTGCACACAACTCTCCATTGACATGCGTTCCTTGTAGCACTCTGTTCTTTAAAGGAAAATTGATTTTGCGTAACAGAGTCCCGAAGCACTTTTGCCATGTTTAATGTCCCAGGGGTCTGAGAAAAGATGGATCTCTCCTCAGAGCAAGTATAAAGACATTGGCCCCTATACAACTCCCAGTCCTTTTCAATTCCATATCATGCTGTCACTCTAGCGTGTGCAACGTAGAATCCACATGACAAATGCATCTAAATGATTAGAATTTGCTCGGCTTTGCTTGAATTAACGCGTGACCCAGAGCAATAATCGGCCCAACGGCAAATAAAACCACAAAAAACACAAAAGAAATCTGTTGTCACTAATTAGCCGGGAGGTTAGCCCTCCGTGCCGTCAGGGTTGCAGCTGTGTCGTCCACTAAAACCCCAACCCCAGAAGGCGGAGGATGATTAGGACGAAAGGGGCCTGTTTTGGCACAACGTGGCGTACTAAGAACTAGTTGTGGTATTGCTGAAGCAGTGCCAGAGAGGAATGTTGCTAGAGACCGACAAGGCCTCCCGTTCGTCTCACCACCGCTGCGCCATATTACTGATCGTTATGCCTGTGAACTACAATGGTCCCTGATAGGCAGTGGACTTTTTGTATTAGGTTTTGTCTGCAGTAGACACCCCCGGGTCTACGCCATTAGACATGCAGAGTGAACCCCTATTTACACCAGTACTAGAGGTGTGGTTCAATATAATGGGTAGCTATGTTCCTCCTAATTCCCTATCTAATCAGCCAGATTGACATTATAAGAGTGATATTAGGTATCCACTTTGGCTATACTGGCTGGGGCATTGGGGCTGTTGGACTGCAGAGCTGATGGCTGGCTGGACGGTAGAGAGCAGAGGCAGGGCCCTGGTCTTCCATCTCCCTCCCTGTCCTGTAGACATGTGTATCCTATATTAATCAGCAGCATTAGCTAGTGGGAATGTCAGAAAGGAGATTAGCAAGGTGTTGCCCTTGCAGGGGTTAATGCGCAGGCAGCCCATCCATTTGTAACCCCAAAAGGAGATGAATTACTGCTGGCCTCGGCTCGTTAGGAGCAAGTTGGAGTTGTATCATGCTGTAAGTGTTTTGATAAGCCAGTTTATCTTTGATGAGCTGATGTATTTGTTTGTTAATTATCTAACAAAGTAGCACTATCTGAGACAATGCAGTGGCAGCACTGTAGCGTTCTGCACCAGTGATGATCAGATCGTAACTAGCTACGTTAGCAGGATGATTAAAGTGTTCATTGGGAGAAAGCTCCACTTTGCACTCAAATATGGAAATGTGGATATTTCTGTTTCATCCAGAGGAGTGGGAGGAAGAGGAGGACTGGTTTGTATGGCAGTGAGTGTTGCTCCTTTAAAAGTACCTGGTCTAAATAATTCATTGTGCTGTACTGTAGGAGACTGACCCAGAGTTCACCAGCGTTCACTCCACGTTGCTTATAAAACAAGAGCATGTTCTACTGCAGCAAAGGCCTTTCAACAGCAAGGTGCAAAGGCATTTTAAGGTCTGTCAATGAGGACCCAACACACTGCAGGAAAGCATAATCAAAGGTAACGCAGTTCTATTACAATATATTCAAGCAATAAAGTACAAGGAGGTGTGGTACATGCCCACGCTTTTCTTGGAGTACTAAGACTAGAATTTGGCAATTTAACACAAACCCCTAAGATGTCTTATTAATCGGTCACGATCGCGGATAGAGAGGTAACAACTGATACCCATGGTATAATCCGTGGTGCGGTGTGCATACGGTAACAAGAGCTCTTAGTTGTGTAATACTGACCATATGCCACGCCTCTTCCTGCCTTATTGCTCACATGGCTATCAGCCATTCAGCATTCAGGATTATTGGGGTAATCAACAGTGTTTACATCCAATTTGGGTTGGCAGCTGTGCGCTGTGGCCAGAAACGTATGTCGCTTTCAACTCATTTGCGTTTTAAGTAATTCAACCACAAGTAATGTTGTAATCACAGCACTGTACAGAGCCCTTTGAATTCATGTAAGAGTTTGATCAATGAATCACCACCAAGTCTTTTTGCAAGGACTAAGCCACTTCCTAATGTCCCACTTCCATGTCCAATAAGGCCCTATACATATATACAGATGTATGTGACCTGACCACGCCCCCTGTCTGTGTCATCACTGTCCCATCCCAAAGGAGGAGGCGGGTACGTTCTGGGGGGGGGGAACAGCCAGCTGCTCCAGCCCCTTACCTGCAGGATACCGGTGAGACATCATCTGGGAAGGTATGAGGTGTTCTGGGAGAGCATGGATCGGGAGAAGACAAAGTAACGAGGAGACTCCAGAAGGTCCCAAGTCCAAGCCATGCTACTACATCGCCAATGCAACCCCAGTGACGCCGGAGCCAAGAAGGGAGCCAGACCAAGGGTCTAGAGGCCGCCGAATCCTTCCTCCCGAACCCTGCACTCTGACCGGTCTGCGGCTACGCTGCTCCATACGCAGCAGGGTGCAATGCCCTGGGTTTCGTGACACGTTCCTTCCATAACCACCATTCAAATGTGTGTGGATAATACTTGGGGCGCCAAGTCCTTCCTCAGACCATTCCAGTAGGTACGCATCACTGCAGACCCACAATTGTCCAGGTCTTTACAGCCCATTTGTCCTGCATTCAACATGTTGACTGCCAGAACCGGTTAATCGCTTACCATCCAATCTACCCAGACTTTGACATGCCCTTGTTCGGAGATGATCAGTGTTATTTGCTTCACCTGTTTGTTATACATATACAATATACAGATGTATAGCTCACTGTTACACACAAGGCACCGGTGTGACATACACACCAGAGTAAGGATTTAGGGAGGTAAGCTCTGTCCCCCACCTCCTACCAAAGTGTGGCTTTATAACTATGCAGTGAAGGGAGATTTCAGTATCCCCAAGAAGCTGACATATTCATGCTTTTGCCTATAGACTTTTCCATTGGGGGTTTGGGAGCTCTAGGGGCTTGTCCAGTCCTCTGAAACACATTGTCTCATGCATGTTAAGGAGCTAAGCTACTGCTGTTTCTAGCTACTGTCTATCTTCACATCAACACAGCTTGGCCTAAGATAGCAAAGAAGAGGTGAATCAGTTTGATATACCACACCTTAAATCTGTCAGCACATGCATTGCAGGCCAAGGGTTTTTTGTATGTATGTTAATGAGAAAAGTAGAAACAAATGTAAATATGTTCTAGAGAAACAAATGTAATTGTAGAAGCAAATATAATTGCATATTACACATTTGCAAAATGACAGTTATTACATCCAAATTAGTTTAGATTGTAGGAATAGATATGAATATCAGTGGTTGCCGATGGTGTACAGACAACTTCCACTATCAAAAATAATATATTACAGCTGCATTACTGTGACCAAATGTTTGAATCCTGGTGGTGTCATACCCGAGGATTGACAAGCAATGTGATAAGAAGCTCAATTGTTTGGAAAGATGTACATCAGAGGGCACGCCTTGATCTTTGAATCTCCCAAGCCTGCTGTGTAGTTGTTTAGATGAGCAAAGGACATATTCACAAATTTGACTTTACTTAAATATTTCCAGAATTACCTACAGAATAATTGTAATTGCCCTTTCACCATGTTGGAGCACAACAACAGGCGTTGTTTTGATTGGTGGAGTGATTGGTGGGGCGTTGTTGTGATGGGTAGGGTGATTGGTGGGGCGTTGTTGTGATTGGTGGGGCGTTGTTGTGATGGGTGGGGTGATTGGTGGGGTGTTTTGTGATTGGTGGGGCGTTGTTGTGATTGTTGTGATTGGTGGGGCGTTGTTGTGATTGGTGGGGCATTGTTGTGATTGGTGGGGCAATGTTGTGATTGGTAGGGCGTTGTTGTGATTGGTGGGGTGATTGTTGCGATTGATGTGGCGAAAGGTTTGGTGAATAGTGGGGAGGTGTTTTGATTGGTGGGGTGATTGGTGGGGTACGTTTTGATTCGTGGGGAGTTGCTTTGAACTGCGTGGTTGAAAGGAATGATGCTGACTCTGAGTTGAAGACTCGCTGGATGGAGTAAATGAATGACCTTGAGGTTTTGTGTTCTTTCTAACCAGCCTCAGCCTTAGTAAAATGTAATCTTTGCTGCTACCTAGTGTAGCACACAAACCACACACACACCCAAAAAACAAACACACCCAACACCACGGTTTAACCTTAAACCTCTTAAATGCGCTACGTCTCTTTCCACTAACTGTCTGTGCTATGTATCTTTCCACACTCTCTTTTGGTGCTACACCTCTTTCCACTCTCACTCTCTCAATGCTACATCTCTTTCCACTCTCTTTTTCTTTCTTTGTACTATGTCTATTTCCTCTCTCTCTCTCTCTCTCTCTCTCTCTCGGTGCAACATCTATTTCCACTCTCTCTCTGTGCTACATCTCTTTCCTCTCTCTCTGGGTGCTACATCTCTTTCCTCTCTCTCTCTCTGTTCTACGTCTCTTTCCACTCTCTCCTGCAGCACCACATCTCCCTTCCTCTCTCTTAGCCACTCCCTTTTTCTCCTTTCCTGTTTCATCTCCCTCTTCCTCCTTCCTTTCACCCCCCTCTAAGGCTGCCTCTATCCCTTGTTTCTGCTGCTCTCCCCCTTTTTCCTCCCGTCTCCCCCGTGTCGGTTCTCTGAAGGCTATACGCTGTACTATTAATAGCAGGGCTGTGGGGGGGAAAGGGGAGGGGCCTGCACCACATAACTCGGCCTGTAAAGCACAACCAAGGCACACCTACAAGGTACAGGGCAACTGAGGCTTGCACAGTCCCTCTCCAACCCACACCCAGAACAAAGGGTTTAGCCACCTTATCCATTCATAACCAAGGAGTGTGGACTTCTGGTAGTGCCTCTTGACAACATGTTTCACTTACTACACTTCTGCTAATGATGACTATGCTTCAATGTACACTATACATTTTACAGATATTATGTCCCACAACAGGCATTGAATGGACTTGTAGGAATTTAGATGAACTAGAAGTTAGATGGCATTCTATTTAATGTAGCTTACAGTTTGGTACACAGTTTAGTAGGCATTTGCTAGCAGTTCCTATACACACCAAAATTCTGAACTTGAACAATTCTTAAGAATAAACTCAACATGAAACGCGTCCGCAATGACGATACAACCACAACCGGATGCCAGTAATCCTATTTACTAGCGCATGCAATAAATGAAAGCCTAAACATTACGATACATTCTATATTTCTGAAACTTTCCTAAAAGGTGATTTTCCAAGTAAAGGGGCATATTTACTTCTTTCGAGGCAGAGCTTTAATCTTGCAGAGACAGACGCAGAGAACCTGCACCTCTGGCAAACTGTTGCATGTCATGGGTACGACGGAGCTGCCATTAAAAAGACTGAAAGCAACTGTAGCTTCATTACAGTGGGTGGATAAAGGCTTGGTGTGTTGCAGTGTGCCTGTGTCCCGAGGTCAGCTCTGTGGGGTAGCTTTTTGTTGCCAGATTTATTCAATCATTTGGACACAGATCAGGAATGGTGAGTGCTTGTATTTTTTCCCCTTGAAATTAATTGGTTTTCTTTTCCATTTCCTAAAACTTACATAAATGGGTGCTTAGAAAGGGCTGGGGTGAGGAAGGGCTTGGGGTGAGGAAGGGCTTGGGGTAAGGAAGGGCTTGGGGTGAGGAAGGGCTGGGGGTGAACAGCAGGTGGGGGCGTGTTCACATCAGAATATGTCTGGTATGACACAGAGACACAGAGATCTATGGCGCTGATAGGGCAGGAATACTTAAATGACCTATGAATGGGAATGATTGCAGAAAGACAGAAGCAGTGTGTGTGTGTGTCTGTCTGTCTGTAAGTTACAGACAGAGTACAATCATTGCTCAGGTGGGCCCCCAGATAAGAATAAATGCCTGGTTAAATGACTCCCTGATTTTCTTTTCACCCTTTTTCACAATTTATAGTCCTCTCGTCCTGGAACCAACCCTCCAAACCACCCCGGCAACCACAGAAAGTTCAGCCCGTCAACAGCCTCAGCAGCCCGTCAACAGCCTCAGCAGCCCGTCAACAGCCTCAGCAGCCCGTCAACAGCCTCAGCAGCCCGTCAACAGCCTCAGCAGCCCGTCAACAGCCTCAGCAGCCCGTCAACAGCCTCAGCAGCCCGTCAACAGCCTCAGCAGCCCAACAACAGCCTCAGCAGCCCAACAACAGCCTCAGCAGCCCAACAACAGCCTCAGCAGCCCAACAACAGCCTCAGCAGCCCAACAACAGCCTCAGCAGCCCGTCAACAGCCTCAGCAGCCCGTCAACAGCCTCAGCAGCCCGTCAACAGCCTCAGCAGCCCATTGGACGTGGAAGTGACTCATCTCAAGTCTAAGTGGTAGAAACAATAACTGCCGGTCCATGTTATTCCGTCTACAAACGGCTTTGAAAGGGGAAAGTCTAATAGGCTTTGCCACAATAATAGCGAATGTATTCATAAACAAAGGCAGAATAATAGCCCTGCTGAATAGCATTGGCACGATGGGCCCTCAGGTCAAGTCTTGCAATCATGTTCTGTTTTCCTGTCCAGTCCAACCAACTGATTACCTTTGATTGCCAGATTAATGATTGTTTTCCTGCCGAGGCGTATGCCGCACTACCATCACAAACCCTTACAGTTCCATGTGTGGCGTTTTTTCCCGACCAGGCACTGAACCGGGTTGTTGCGGATATTTGTATGTAAGCGAACGGCCGACAAAACGACAAGAGAGAGAGACTCGAGGAGTGGAGGGAGAGGACGGGAGGGGAGACGGAGAGAGCGAGGGGGAGGAAAAGCTGTCACATGAGAAATTGGAATGTTAAGAGAATTGCCTTTGGTTATGGAGGCAAATCATCTTAATAACGTGCTCGTTTTAAGTAAACAGTTTAGTTCGAAGTGCTTTGATTACGCGCCAGTCGCGTATTCTTTCAGCCTTCATTACATCCCTGTTAATCCCTCTGTTTCTCATGTGAACTGGCCTTTTACACATACATGTATGTTGGCATTTTTATTATTTTGCGTGCGTTTGGTTTTCTATCTTTCTACTGAGCAACTATCGTTTCTGAGGACCGTAGTGGCAGAACATGTTTTCATCACCCCTGCCAAACCTTGCAGGTGTCAGGTGAGCTGCGAGGCGGTAATTCCATTTCCTCCTACTGGCTTGGTCGTGCGTTAACACCTGCTGTCTTGGAGCATATAGCTCTCAGTCCCAGTACGTTCCTCCACATGAAGCTGTGGCCACGGCTCACTGAATTCAATGGAATGATAGGCATGGACCTCCTGAAGGTCTCTACTGGGTGACCCATGGAAGTTCCTGGGAGAACCCAATGAGTCTAGTCAGTTAAACTGAGAGTTCCAATTTCCATCCGTAGATGTTCAATATTACTATCAACAAACATTCAACAAACTATCGCTTTGCAACCGCTGACTAAGATGAGGTTTAGGTTTAATATAATGTTTATTGAAAGGGTTGAGGTTAGAATACATTTTAGGGTCAGTTAATTAAAATGTCAGTAGATAATATATAGCGCATCTACAGACACACTTTGGGTCCAACACAGTGAAGCATGGCAGGACAAATGCAAGGCAAACAGAGGACATTTAATAAGAGTCTATAAACAAAAGAAAACGCTACATATGGGACAAGACAGAAAAACTGAATCATAAGACGTACACCAAATAAAGACCGACAAGCCACACTGGGAAAGGACAGAACAACTGAAACATAAGACGTACACCAAACAAAGACCGACAAGCCACACTGGGAAAGGACAGAACAACTGAAACATAAGACGTACACCAAACAAAGACCGACAAGCCACACTGGGAAAGGACAGAACAACTGAAACATAAGACG